>PVKS010017495.1:0-41912 GCA_004027875.1 Aplodontia rufa
TGAGTAAAATCAGCTTAACCCAGAGATCTAAGGGTTGATTGTCTCCACTTATCTGTGGAGGTGGAGACTAGACCCTGGCCATTGAGAAAGTTGGTCTATTAGCATGTGTTAAATCCAGATAAGATGTAATGTTTTACAACCTAACACTTTTTTTTAGAGATATAGTGGGAAGGGGAAGGGCGGGGATAAGGGAGGGTAATTGGGGGGCACTCCTGGGGGTAATTGCAATATCCAGAATATATACACATTTTATATTATTTTGTTAAAAACTTGTATGGTTGTTCAAAAATAAAAAATAAAAAAAAGAAACTTAAAAAAATGGTTGCCAGGTAGTTTTCCATAAAAGTCTGATTTCTGGTTTTGATTGGAATATCGGAAGACCAAACAATGTTGGTCATTGTTCACCTAACGGCGAGTTCTGGGCTTGAGTCCCTTGCTTTGCTTTGCACATACTCTGCAGTTCTTCACAGCTCTATCAGGCCTCTCTCCCAAGTCTCAGACTGCTTCATTCATTTATATTCCCTGCCTGACCCCTGTTGGCCTGCCACCTGATTTGGAGCTGCCCAAGTCTCTTTCAGAAAATTCTCTTACTCTACCTTTGTGAGTTGAATCCCTGATTTATGTTGTGTTTGGCTTCCCATCCAGTCCAATGCCTTGCATTCAGCTGCTTTTCATTATGACGGCTCATTCGATGGTATTGCTCCCCTTTATGCCAGCTGTTTCTCCGCATGCAGCTACTTAATATTTGCAAATACATTATGCATTAGTCCATGCCAAAAACAGAGCTGTTTCGTGTGGCTGTGAGTTGGACAGTTTGGTGCTTAAAATAATCATTCAATTGCTTTATTTTCTCTGTGCTCCATAAGAACTTTTCTTCTTCTCCTGGTACTGATATATTTGCAAGTTCAACAAATATTTGTTGAATGGTAGGTACTGTTCCTAGCAAAGGGTTTCAGCGGTGAACAAGTCGAAGTCCTCGCCCACTTGGAATTATAGACTAGTGAGGGCAGACAGAAAATACATGCACACACATGCAAGCACACAGAGTTTGTGGTGAATAGTTGCTATAAAGAAAATTTAAGGGAGGGTAAGGAATAGGGTGAGAGAGAGAGAGAGAGAGAGAGGTGGGAGGGTGGAGTCGAATGATCTGAATGAAGGGAGTCCTGTAGGGAGCTGGGGAGATGGTAGCCTTTCACCTTTGTTGGTGAAAGGACCCTCCCCAGCATGTTGGAGGGTCCTGGGAGAGGACAGGGCTTAATCATGCACTGTCCTTGTTACTGTAGAGCACAGGCTTTGGAATTTTTTGCCAAGTGTGTTGGGATCCATTGGCGGGGGGATTCAACCTGGGAAATGACATTCAGTTTTCCGTTTCTCATGCTTTATCCTCTCTGCTGTTCCTTCCACCCTGTTTTCACTAGGGTCAGCTAGGAATTATTTGGCTTCATTCAGGGCTCTCGAAAGATTACTGACTCCTGAAGTACTCATATTTGAAATGGACAACTCCAACATCCATGGAAGCTTAACATAAATGATTTGCAAAAGAGCAATAATAACTCACGGACATCTTGCTCAACAAATGAGTGCTTACTTTATCATTTATGTTATTTGTTAAATGTACAAAAAAGCCAGGTGCAGTGGTTCATGCCAGCTTCAGCAGGCTGAGGCAGAAGGATTGCAAGTCTGAGGCCGGTGTCAGCAACTGAGTGAGACCCTGTCTCAAAAATAAAGCATAAAAAGGGCTGGGATGTGGCTCAGCGCCCCTGGGTCCAATCCCTGATATCAAACAAACAAACAGCACAAAGACTTAAGTTTGTGTTCTTTCAAGCTAGGTGGTGGCTTAGAAGGCCTTCTTTTCTCATGAGATGCCAGGAGGCTGGAGAGTCGAGGTCTTCTGAGGGTGCATCCTGTGAGGAGGATATTCCAGATGTGACTCCACTTGCCACATCACTGATAGAGATTCTGTCTCATACTCTGTTGCTTATCAATTTTGTCTAGTACTGTAAATTTCCACTTTCCCTATTCCAAAAGATATTTTTAATTAGAATCTGGAAGCAATTTTAAACTAGAATGCAAAAGTTTATTTTTAAAGAAATTTGTCCATGGAATATTAACTGAAGAAAGCCCATTAATATCCAAGAATACAATTTGTAGTTAAAGAGTGTAGGAATGAGCTCAATGAGGGAGACATCAGTTTAAATAAGCCAGGGAGAAAAAGACTGTGAGTTCAGACCAAGCACGACTATGGACAAAGGTTGATTTTAACAGTAATGGAATATCTGCAGCCTAGTTAAGTAGATGAAACTGTAACTAAGTAAATGAAAAATCAGAATGTCACTATGCATAATTTTATAATGTTTTTTATTGGTGCATTATAATTATAGGTAAAAGTAGGCTCCTTTGTGATATATTTGTACATGCACATAGCATAGTTTGATCCGTCTCATTCCCCAGGTCCTCCCCTTTTGGGTTGCCAATGAAGTGTGGTGAGAAAAGTAACTTCGCCTCTAGGCAGCTTGTAGAGAGCTTTGAGCTCTGAGTGATTGTCTGAATGGAGGATGTGAACTCCTGCAGAAGGAAATCACTGTATATCAAAGAAGCAGTGAGTTTCAGAGATAATGAATCCTCTGGATTGTGTCTGTCACAGAGGGGTGGCCCAGGCAGAGTCCCCCAGCATTAGTGTCTGAGGAATCCTGACTAACCACTGAGGATTTTAAACAGAAACTAATCTTTAAGTAATAGACAGAAACAAAGTGCCTGTACAGCGATTAATTATAGTTTTGTTGTAATAGTGAGACTTTCTCTCTTCTTTTAAAAGTCTCTTTGATAAACATTTATGGAGTATCTTGTAGTTTTGAAAACACTAGGCTGGGACATGTAAACGGATAATTAAAATAATTGTAGAATAATCTGACTATGATAGAGGTCTGATCAGAATAACTTAGAATCATTTACCACTTATATATTTACCACTTATTTACACTTAATCTCTTGTGAATGCATATGTAAAGGGTCATCTTTTCATGAAAAATTAAATCTATTCTTCCTTTTATGCATCTGTTTTAAATAAAATGGAAGCATTTAGCTTGGTTAGTAAAAGTGCTCTAAATGTCCAGCACCTGCTGGCATCCAGGGTAAGGAAGCAGGATAATGGGATAGGATTTTTGGGCAGTAGTATCTAGTTTTATAAAAGCGTGACCTCAACCCTTTTATAGCAATGAAACCAATGACACTAGCCATCATGTGTGGTGGCGATGAGATGTGCCAATCCAACCACCTCCAAGATGATTTTTTTTATGGTAGGAGAGTTAATGAGTTATAGAAAAGTTTCTACATTGGTTTTCTTGAATAATTCCTTAGCTCATTTTGACCTTGGCTCATGTCCCTTATTCATAAAGGCACGGTGGTTTCCCCGGTGCAAATTCTTAGTAATGCACTGTAATCCTGTCATTTTCAACTGCATGGAGGTCATTATGTTAAGTGAAATAAATGCAGCTCAGTAATTAGGCAGTAGACCTCAGTGGATATTCCTCAAAAGAATACAGATGACCCACAGGTAAATGAAAAAAAAAGTGTTCGACCTCACTAATCCCTAGGGAAAGGCAGATCAAAATCACAATGAGATATCACCTCATCCCAGTAAGAATGGCTATTTTCAAGAAGACTAAAAATAACAAGTATATGTGGGGGAGAAGAGGGAACCACTATACACTGTGGGTGGGAAAATAAATTAGTACAATCATTATGGAAAACAGTATGGAACTTCCTCAAACAAATTAAAAATAGTGCTACCATGTGATCCAATAATCCACTCTTGGGTATGTATCCAAAGGAAATGAAATCAGGATGTTGAAGAGACATCTGCACTGTGGTGATTAATGCTGCATTATTTGCAATAATTAAGAAATGGAAGCCTAGGGCTAGAGCGGTGCATCAGCTGTGTGAGCACTTGCCTGGCATCGGCAAGGACCCAGGTTCAAATCCCAGCACCACATACACAACTAGGTGTTGGAGAAACGAAGGCCAGATGAAAAAAATAAATAAATTTGATTCTCTCTCTTCCTCTTCTTCTCTATTAAAAAAGAAAGAAAGAAAGAAATGGAAGCCAACTGAAGTGTCGATCAACTGATGAATGGTTAAAGAAACTATGGTACTTATACGCAATGGCACACTATTCATTTGTCAAAAAAGAATGTAATCCTGTCATTTTCAACAGTTTGGATGGAACTGGAGGTCATTACGTTAAGTGAAATAAATTAGGCACAGAAAGATAAGGACCACAGGATTTCACCCACATGCAGAATCTAAAACAGATGATCTTGTAGAAGTTCAAAGTAGAATGGTTGTGATCAGAGTTTTGACAATTAGGTTACAATGTTTGTATCACATAATTCCAGACAATATTTTGGGAAAGAAAAGTGGGAACATGCACTGCGAGTAGCTCACGGATGCATTCTCCTTTTAAAAGATCCAAACAAAATGTGAGCATTCAAGTCATACAGCAAATTAGCGTACAGTGATTCTCACACAGGACAGGATATGTCACCTCTGTGGTTCTGGTTCGTCAACATTTTTCTTGTCTGTTCTATTCCTGGACATTTTCTCTTCCTCGGGAACTTTAGAATTACTTTGTTATACCCCATACTATTCAACGGTGAATTAGATAAGAATTATTTGAATTTGTGTTAGTTTGGAACTTAAATGTTTACAACATAAAGTTTTCTTGTCCAATAAATGGGGTATCTATCCATTTATTTCATTCTTTAGTGTCCTTGGTACTATTTTATAGTTTCAGGCATATGGCTTTTGTGAATTGATTTATTTATAAGTTTTATGTTTCCTATATTTATTGTAAACGGGATGTTGATGCTTTCTCTCTTTTTTTGGTACTGGGGATTGAGCCCAGCTGTGAACCACTGAACCATATCCCCAATTCTTTTTCTTTTCTTTTCTTTTGAGACAGGGTCTCACTAAGTTGCTCAGGGCCTTATTGAGTTTTCTGAGGATGACTCTGAACTTGCAATCCTTCTGCCTCGGCCTCCCAAGTAGCTGGGATTACAGGCATGTGACACTGTGCATGTGGTCGAGATGTTGTTTCTTAAAACATTTTCTAGCAAGTTAATGCTGGTGTATAGAAAAATGTTTGCCTATCAATATTATGTCCATCTATTTTTCTGCATCCTTTCATTGGTCTAATAGCTTTTGACTGATTCTCTTAAATTTGCTGGATGGATATTATCACCTAAAAGTATTGAGAGCTTTTGTAAAGATTAAAAAGTTTTTGATGAGTCCAATTAATCTTACAGAACTGCTCTTGATTAGTATCATAGTTCAGTAGCCTCTTGGCTCTAAATGCATGGCCAACATCTTAAATTTCTAAAAACCTCTAAGTCTTCTATTTCCTCGCTGAATTCTGCTTTCTCAGATGACAGTGCATTGGCTGAGGTTGCTGCCCTTCTTGTGCATGTTTTCTGGAAGTGTTTGGGGTGCTTCATTGTGTGCTCCTGTATCTCTTTGAGTGGTGTTGACCTAAGGCTGAGGGTTCTGCTTATAGAGGGTGACCTCTGCTGAGGCTGGAGTCGTCCACCTATTTCTAGGAGGAGTACTGCTGGCTTGTCTTTAGGGTATAGGAATCCCTGTGTCTTCTGGGGTCACTGTATTTTGGGAGGCTCTTTGCTGTTTTCTTCCATAGCCATCCATTTACCTTCAAAGGCTGCAATATCATTGTTTCTAACTGCTGAGTAGAACTCCATGGTATATATGGAGTTTTTGGATCCATTCATCCAGTGAGGGACATCTGGGTTGTTTCCGTAATTTAGCTATTGTAAATTGAGCTGCTATGAACATAGTTATTGCTGTGTCGCTGTAATGTACTGATTCTAAATCCCCTGGAAAAATATCCAGGAGAGAAATAGCAGGATCATATGGTGGGCTCATCCCTAGGGGTTTTAACCCCTTTTTTTGTGTTGGTCACAGAGTTGGATTGGCCCAAGACTGAAGCTGGTTGAAATAGCTCTCAGCTCCATATGTACAACTATAATGCACCAGTAAAAAAATTGTGGAAAAAAAAGGAAAAAGAAAAGAAATCTAAAACAGCATTACTCATGACAACCCCAAACTTGAAATAACTCAGATGCTTATCAGCAATAAAATAAACTGTGAAACAGCTATAATAGAATATGCCACTGTGCCGAACTTGGGAAGAGCCCTCCACACCCATCCTTCCCTTCTCTGATTTGATCCAAATTTCATGTATGTGATCAAGTTTGTCCTATGGACCGATGGGAGTCTGATTAAAGAAAGATGGTCCACTTCTGAAAAACTAGCAAACACTCCACCCCTAGGGGGAAAAAACCTCCAACAGCCCTGTGAAGCCTCCTTTTTTTGTTTGTTGTTTATATATGGTAGATCTGATTCTATTTGCTTTATATCATTTATGAAATTAGAAATTTTGAATAATTCTGGCCCACTGATTCATTGACGGCATCCTATCTTAGCACTGTTAAAATTCATTTCCCTCCTTCTCTTCCTCTTCTCTTGTTTATCCTTTAACAGGTCTTAGGATATGATGCCACTATTTGAGTAAGTACTGGCTGGTTTTCTGAAAAATTGAATTTTTAATTACAACCCTCTAAAAAAATCTTCTTATCAGTTAACAGAAAGTGGATTTTACATGTTTCCTTACAAACTTTGACTTGTTCTTTTATTATATTTCCACTCTGTTGGCTCAGGAACATAATCAGGAAATATCTACCATGGTTTTGATTTTTTATGTCAAATTCTTCTTGTAAGGATAACCTAAAACATATGCAATATTGGTTATCAACACAAACATATTAAGGAAAAATTGCAGCCTAATATTCTTGGCTTCTGGGTACAATTGGACTTGGGTAATCTTAGCAATGAGAGGGATTTTCTCCTAAGAATTAAGGTATTGATGCCAGAGGAGAGAAATCTTGTCTCATGCTCAAGTGGTATTTCGTGAGTTGGAGGAGACATCAATTCATATAATGTGGTGATAGGACCAGATGTGATGGAATTTCTTGATCTTAAATTTATTAAACACTTTTTTCACTTTGCAGAGTTAATTAGAGTGCTAACTCTACAGTTTTTGCCAACTAAGTACTGCAGGAGCTTAATGATTCCCTCCAACTTATTTTGTAGTAATCCCACATACTCTTAAATTATTCTCTCCCTTAACCTTGATTCCTCTCTGGTCTGTTGCCATTTGTTAAAGTACAAACGTGTCAGAATAGGTTTCTGCTCCCATGAGTAAACGGTTGGTATTTCGGAATTGGAGTGTTCTTGTGTAACAGGGAGACAAGCTGAAGCCTAGATGTGCCAGTGTTCTGCAGTTTTCTGGGGGAGTTTTCTTCTTTGATATCCAAATGCCCATAGACTGCGTCCATCCTAACAAACAGCATAACAGGTTTTGGGATTTCCTGAGGAGACCTTAGACAGACCACAATCAGTCTTGACTGTCCACCTCACCTCTCACCTTCACCAGATGACCCTTCCTGGTCATCTCATGACTGGTATCTTTTGGTCATTTCCCCTTCCAGTTGTGGACAGCTTCGCTTCCCTAATTCCTCAGGACATAGCCAAAGCTGTTTATCACATTAAACAAAGATTTATCAAAGCTTTTGTGTGTCATAAACTCCTTGCTTTCCCCAATATACTTTTTTTCCCTTTTTCCTTTAACAACAAACCCACATCTTTTAAACTAGATACATGCTTGAGGGTTAGATTGTATTTCTTAGGCTGACTTGCAGCTACATTCTGTTCAAAGGGATTAAAACAGAAGTAACAGAGTAGTGCATACAACATCAAGGCTGAATCCTTGAAAGAAGTGTGATTTCTTTCTTCTTGACCCTTGGCTGCTACTTGGATGCTTTGGAGCATCATCTTGGGAAACGGTATGGAAGCCATCCAAGAAGGAAAGCAGAACAAAAAGGCTGAAGGATCTCAGATTTCCAGAATCCTGGAGTCACCATACCAGCCTTGAACTACTTAAAAATGAGTTGAATGAGAGAGAAATAAACTTCCGTTTGATGTAAGCTGCTGGGCTCTTGGCCTTTTTACCAAAGAGGAAGCATAAACATGAAGGGAAGTAATGGAAGGACATTTAAAGTTGGTTAGTAGATTCCTGATAAGACAGAAAAGCAAGAAAAAAATGTGAACTTTTGATTAATAGTTTTGAAAACTGAAAAGTAAAGGGTCAGACATTAGGCATTCTACATTGAGGGGACAGACTTCTTGATCTCCTATAACTTTGTCTTCATTAGGATTACATGCAACTATAATGAAAAGTAATAAAACTGATTATTTAAAAGCAAACATTCTAGAATTTAAGCATTCAGATTGCTAAAGTATTGGCATTAACAAAAAGAACACTTTTGGAACTGCCTTAACACCATATGTATAAGCCATAAAATAAAATCCACCTTCCTAATTAAAAGTCACACCTCATTTTGACATATATTGAGATCACCCAACTTGATCCCCTTCCTAAATCATCAGGTTTAGTGTTGAATGAATGTTAATTATTTCTAAAAATCAAATACCTAAGGATACAGTTATGAATCTATTTGTATGATTGAGTCACAGTTCTGAAAAGATTATCAAAGAGAGTTTTAGAAGTTGTAACGCGGTAACTTTGCCAAAGGAACTATTTGTCTTTTCCAAGGCAAGATGGAAAGGGTACTAAGACAGAGGAGTTTGGGGTGCTTAATTCTACTTTGGTTACCTTTCTGATATCAGAGCTAACATGCAGCCATAAAATGATCTCCAGTGTGTGCACGCTTAGAAGTTAGATTCCAGCAGGTGGTCGATGGGCAGAGACATTTCCCACCAAACCTGAATAGGTCTGTAACTCTGAGAAAGCAGCTTGTCTATAAATATTTCACTCAGAGTCAGACACAAGCTGCATGAATGTGAGGCCACTTCAGACAAAAAGCAGATAAATTCCTGCTTAACATGTACCTGATGCTTTATGATTTCTGCCCAAGTTCAGATTTCCTGGATCAAATGTTCCCAAGACCTTCAAGGTCATGTGGTTTCAGAGACATAAGCTAGGCTTGGTGTATATTACAGAGAAGCCATCTCATCCGGGTGCGACCACTCCGAAGGTAAGTGTTAATCCCAATCTGATTTCAAGTGTGTGCAACAGCTGTTGGGAACATTAGCACTGCCATCTGTATCCAATGGAATGATTTCCTACCATTCGGCCTCATATGGCCCAAAAGTTAATTTAGTGCATATTGGGAAATTCCTGAAACAACATGAGACTTAACACCATTTTCCCATCAAATCCTTGGCATTTTTGTTGATGTTTAGAGAACCCACGGAGGTGTGAAACTGCGGGGCTGTGGAATGAAATGGTTTACTCATAAAATCCGGGACCCTTATTGAGGTTCTTTCTCCAAGGTAGATTCATGTTTTTTTCCAAAAATAAATCCAATGCCACACGGGAAGAAAAAAAAAGTCCCTGAATATTAGAACTAAAACCTTGCGCTCTGATTGATGGCTGTTTTCCGGACCAATGTGGTGACACAGGAGTACCCACCAGGCATTTGCAGACTAATGATTTGCATATGGAAATCTCAATGACAGATTTATAGTCAATGATTTTACTCATGGAAAGTTAACAATTCATGGAAATCTTGAATTAGAGTTGGTGTTCTGACCTCTCCTAGAGCAGAGCTCATCTTCCCCCAAATTCTTCCCTCTTTTCTTTTCCCTAAATGTTTCATCTAGTTCCTTCAATATAAAGAAAATATCTGTCAAGAGGCTGGTGGTGTAGCTCAGTGGAAGAACACTTGCCCAAAATGTGCAAGGTCCTGGGTTTGATCCCCAGCACTGCAAAAAAGAGGAGAGAAAGGGAGAGAGAGGAAAGAGAAGAGGGGGAGGAAGGAAAAAATGTGCTCAAACCGACTGAGACTCAAATGTGATTAAAGGGGAGTCAATTTAAGCAATAAGCCATACTGAAGATATGGATTTGCATTTTTTACAGTTGGAGTTTGGCACTTAATCTGAATTTACCAAACCTGACTTGATTCTGTCCAAATAGCAGCTAAAATATCCATTATTCGCAAAGGCTTTTCTAGATGATTAGGACAGAAAGGGACTGATGACTTCTCAGATTTCCACCATCTTTCTTCATCTGAGTTTATCTGTTTGAAATATAACTGCTCTTTGAGATATAATACTTTAAAATTACAGCTGATAAGGTAGTCTACTCGTGTATGACTCAGTGCATTTATAGATTTTTTAAAGAAATATGAAAATTGAAATGCTGTCAGGTGTGGTGAGGCCAATAATCCCAGTGACTCAGAAGGCTGAAGCGGGAAGATCATAAAGTTTGAGGTAAGTCTGGGCAACTTAGCAGGTACCTTTAGCAACCCAGCAAGAAACTGTTTAAAAATAAAAAAATAGAAAGGACTGAGGATGTGGCTCAGTTGTAGAGTGCCCCTGGGTTCAGTCCCTAGTATTGCAATAAATAAATAAACAATTAAAAGAAAAGTTGAAAAGTTTTTTTGATCACCTACCATATAATGGTCAGGTTTGCGCCTGTACATGCCTAGTACATTGTGCAACTTTTCTGTAGGACTATGTGATCTTAAATACCTACACCAAATAGGATGTGGGTGATGGAAAATCACTAGCCTTTGTCTAGCATCTTTCATGTTGAACTCATTTCTCAGTCTCATGAGGTCTGCTTGGCCAGATCCTTGTCTTCTTCTCTTGGATACATAATCATTATAGCTCCCTGGTTGTTTTTCTGATTCCAGATCAGGTTGTTCTGATATAAGCTTGGGCTCTTGGCCCCTTTTTCCTGAAAAATGCTCTCCCTAATGCTCCCCCAAATTCTGTGGTCCATACATGCACCAATATGAGTCTTTCAAAAACAGATGTACCAGCAGCAAGCCCAAGAGGTAAGGACTGTGTCTTGTTTGTCTCTGCACTCTCAGAGTGTCTAGCAGGTCAATATGTTTACTCCCCATGTTAGTATTCGTAAACAAAGGGCACCCAGAGACAGGTCAATGGTATGACCTGCCCAGGTTGGTATACCAGTATCCAACAGGATAGATGAATGTACTGCTAGGATAGTTTCCAAAGCAGAAGACTTCCCTACCCAACAGTTCCTGGGAGCAAGATTAGATACAGAATATCAAAGAATGAAGACATCCCTTGTTATTTTTCTTAAGTCTTTTGTGCCTCAGAAATGTGCAGAATCAAAGAAAGGGAAGGGAACTGTCTTTTGCACCCATGATAAGGGCATAAAAGAGAAATGCAAATGCCTATCATCTTAGCGAAAACGTATCAAGTCCTAGAACCTGCAGTGTTACTTGAATTATAAAGCTTCCTGCTGCCAAGTCTCTGGAAGAAAAACTTTTCATTCATTCATTCAAGTTATATTTGCTGAATGACCAGTGTGAAATAGAAACTGCATCTTTGGAATCTTTGAATTTGAACAACAGATGTTATGTGTTTTTCTGGAATTTTGGTAAACATGAGTATGACTGATGTCATATCTCTCACCATCTAATTAATAAAATACAAGGCAGAATGGCATAATGTTAGGGGAAGAGGCTCAGAGATGGGATCCTGTTTCTGTACTTTTAAAATACGCTAGCTAGGACAAATTCCCTGGTCTGTAGAACTACTCCCCAGTTAGAGTTAGTCAGTAGTTAGTCCTCACATATTAACTGAATATTAGTACTCACCTTGTATGGTTGTTGTGACAATTCATCTGATGAATTCGTACTGTGTTCATAACAGTGCCTAACACAGGAAGTGCTGTAATTACAACTAAATTTAGTATTAAAATAATTCTTGCCTCATGACCTAGAATAAATTACCTAAACTCTCCAAGTTTTAGTTTCCTCATCTACAAAGTGAGGGCAAAACATACCTACCTCATAAAAATGCTGTGTTTCAAATCAGAATATATGTAGAAGTGCATAAACAGTAGGGTCTTATGTTCTTTAAAATTATTTTTATTATGTGAACTCCTAAAAGAACTATAATACAATCACTTTGTTCAATCCCCCAATTCATACATTCTAATTAAAAACACAGAAAGGCAGAGGTAAGAGAAATTCTTGATTATAATTCTCCCAAACTATCTGGGTGGGACAGTGCTCAAAAAGATACTGGTTGGTGACAGAAGAAAGAAGTAGTGGTTGCTTGGTCATCAACGCACATTGTCCTTATGATGAGTGATGAGGGGCAGCCTGTGACCCAGGAGAGTCCAAATGGATCCTCCCTCAAAGGTATTTAATTCTTGAGCGGGGCAACATGGGGATTAGAAATAGCTGGCATTCTATTCCACTCAACACAGCTTCAAGCCACCCTGTCCTCTAAGGGTAGATGCTGTAGACTATGGCATGTGCTCTCCAGAGCACCTTCTTTTTTGCCATTTCCTGACTTGGTCTCCTGGCCTTTCATCAAGTCTATGAGCGTCTGATTTTTTTTCCCAACAAATTACCATTTGTCTAACCAGAATTTGATTTCTGTTGCTTGCAACAAAGGAGTCTTAATGCCTGCTTTAACCTGTCTTTGAAGCGTGGTCTAGGGAATCCTATACTGATGTTCCTGAACTTACAATGGGATTATATCCAGTAAGCCCATAGTAAGGTGAAAATGTCATAAGTTGAAAGACCTTAATATGCCAGATCCACCACGCATGCCAGCCTAGCACCACGGCACACTGCAGAGTGCTCGTTGTTTCTCCAACGATCACATGTCTGACAGAGCTGTCACTTGCCACTGCTGACCAGTATCACAAGAGAGTACTGGACCTTATAGCCCTTGCCTGGGAAAAGATCCAAATTTGAAACTGAATGTGTCACTTCTACCAAATGCATATTGCTTTTGTTTCATGGTAAATTAAAAAAAAAGCCGTAAATCAAATGTCATGACATAGATACCGTATCTTCCTCTGGCTTCTTTCATGCACTGTGCTTTCTGCATCCCGTGGCATGTGCTGGTGTACCTAAAACACCTTTTTTTTTTTTTTTAAGTCTCATCAGTGCTCTTAAAAAAATCACTTACGCATCCGTTCATCTGACAAATATTTATTGAGTATCCAGGCTCATTTCAGCTGCTGGGAAGGTGTCAATGAACAAAATGGGAAAAATTCCAAGTCCTCACGAGTGTATATTCTAGTTGGGGAGGGGACAAAAAGCAAAATAAATAATTATTCAGGTGCATGTTTGTATATAATTGTTTCTTTAGTTCAAACATACACACACACCATGGATATACATATGCCTGCATGTATATGTAGATATTCTGGGTTAGACAGTGAAATGCCTTTGAAGGAAGAGGATGGGAACAGCCCAAGGTGAGGGCCAGTTCCAGCATTACATTGAGCCATCAGGAGAGGATCACTGACAAGGGGACGCTCGATGGACAGAGTGGCGAGATAAAGAGTCATGTGGATACCAGTGGGAAGGCATTGTGAAAGAGTCAATAGAAAATGCAGAAGCTCTCAAATGGGAATCAGTCTCTTGGGAACCAGAGTGTGAATGTGGCTGGAGGGGAGTGAGCCAGGAAGCAAGCAGCTGGTCTTGGGGTCAGGGATGCACTGGGGTGGGGGGAGGTTGCACAGGGCCATTGTCAGGACTTTGGTTTTCACTCTGAGTTCGGAAGACTTGGAAGGATATTGAGCAAACAAATATGGTCACCTATACGATTCTCTTTTGCGCGCAGGATTCGTTGGCTCTCAAGCCACCTGAGTGCTTATATGTCGCACCGAATGAAGCTAGGTCATTATGGAAAAGTAAGTGAAGTAGATGAGGAGACCAAAGGAGGGTAAGAGTTATTTTAAGGCATGACTCTTGCTTTCCAGCTATGGCTTCAAAGCTTCAGTCAAATTGGCCCCTTCCTTCTGGTCTAAATGTGTCTTACGCCTTTCCATACCTTGATCTACTCTCTACCCAATGCCCAACCTCCACCAAGGACCATTTCAGTTCCATCTCCTTCCTCAAGTTTTCCCCCGTTAGCCACAGCAATCTTGCCCACTTCTGAATCTCTAATGGACTTACGGCTATATACCCCAGCTGAGCTGTAGCCCATACTCTCTTGAATTTTGTTGAAATTTTCATGTATGCCTACCTTGTCTACCTGAAAACCATAGATTGTAAACTTTTAGAACAAAAGCAGCATGTCTAACCCTTCCTCGCCTGATGAAAAGCAGTTTCATATTACTTGAAACAATCTCCGAGGCTCTCAGCATGTCTGGGTTGTGTTTCAAAGGTTTACAATGGCCCCTTCTTTCCTAGAGGGTCTTTGGAAAGTTACAAATGAATGTGTAACTACATGGTTTGCTCAAGTAACATCACAGAAGTACAGTGTAAGACCAATAATCACAGTCCATTAAATCAGGGCTGTTCGGGAAAAGTGAAGCTTCAGGCCTTGGTCGAGCAATCAAGGGACCCGAGGCTACGTGAACCAGGTCCAGGGGCCTTGGCCTGGCCCTCAGAACAAGATGCGATTGTCCCCTCTGTGTTAGTACACATGGTGCAGGCGTGGAGGTGCATTCTTCAGATCTGTAGGTGAATGGCACACGCGGCCCTGCGGCCCCAGATCCTGTACAAGGTTAACTAGCTTTCTATAAACATTAACACCCATGGGAACAGCACACCGTAATTACAGAGGAATATACCTTGCCTCTAAGTACCTGTCAGTTTACAGAACTCACTCTGCAGACTGGAGTGCAAATGCAATTTGAGTGGCAATGTTTATAGCAGTCACAGCTCTGTAAACAGACGTCTGGGCTGAGGCCACTGACTTTTGGTCTTAATGGGAACGCACCTGCGGTCATGGGGTGGAGCAGTTCCCAAACCAACTCCTGATCTCAGGAACTCTCCAGGTATTTTGTATTTGTTACCGTTCCCTTATTGCTCGTATGAATATTAGAGTGCAAATGGACATGTCCATGTTAGAATGAAAAAAAAATCATGTTGTCTCTGAAGTCTGCAACAGAATATATGCTGATTTACCAAATTCCTATATTAATAATTAGGTTCCATCTATGCCATTAAATAGTTGTATGATGATGATCACGCTAAACTTTTGGCCTCTGAGTAAAAGCAGAAGTTGGATATCTTCTATGCCCCTTTCTGTTTGAACATTCTATGACTGTTTCTTTGAGCCCCAGGGATGTGCTTGTCATATAAATGAAGAAATGGAGATTGTCTATATGGTCTCTGGAGTGGAAAAAGTACTTTCAAGATATTATAGTCATTTTTCCTTATTGTCAAAGTAAGACACTGATAGCTAGAATTTGAATCACTTCACAAAACCACAGAGCTATTCGTAGGGCACATTTTCAAGCCATGTTCCATTGGCCTTCGGTCCAAAGCCTTTCCATTACACTTGGGTTTATTTCGAAGATTTGAATAGATCCTTTACAAAAGAACCCAAGAATGATCGATGAGGACATCACAAAGATACTCAACATTATCAGGCATCAGAGATTTATAATTTGGCAACAACACATAGTACAACATATGGACTCTAGTTATATGGAAAGCAACTGATAAGAGCAAGTCCTGACAAGTATATGGAATAATCAGGACCTTGTACATTACTTGTGAGAGTGCAAAATGGTACAGCCACTTTGGATAACAGCTATCAGTTCATGTACAATTAAACATACACTTAGCATGTGACCCAGAAATTTCATACTAGGTATTGATCCAAGAAACACACATATATAAATATGCATATAATGCTCATGGTGTCTTTATAACAGCTCCAAATTGGTCACAACCCAAATCACTAATCAATGGGTAAAAATCTGGCCTATCTGCATCATAAAAAGTGATGAGTAAAATCACCATATTTAGGTTTAAACAATAAAAAAGGAAACAAGTATTTAGATGAAAAAGAACTCAGATGTGAGAGAATATACATACTATTTGCATGAAGTTTAGCAAAGGATGGATCTAGGGTTAAATGTAGACTAAAAAGGAGAAGTCCTAGGAGTTGTGGGAGTGCTTTACATCTTGAGTATGGTGGGGGTCACACAGATGTACATTTGTCAAAACTCATCCAACTTAAAAATGGGTCTATTTCATTGTATGTAAACTCAACCTCAACCAAGTTAGTAAAATAAAATAATGATTTGGCCTCAAATTCCTGCAGGTGATATGACAACTCAGAATATGTGACTTTTAGGTTTCCATTCAGAAAACATCTCAGGTTTCAGGGTGGGCGAGAATGACAGGGCCTGATCACTTCAGTGCCCTTGATGGCAAGCACGTCCTTTCAGAACTGGCTCCATCCAGAGTGTTTGCATGTCCATGGGGGCAGAGTTGGTTCCAAGCCAGGGCCGATGAGGAAAAACCACTTTGCCATTTTCATGATGGGTGGAAAGTCCTTGCTTGGCTCAGCGGAGATGTGTTTATAAATCTGTATTTTGGCATGTTTTAGATTTGTAACTTGGAAGGGGATGTGGCTCCTTTTAAAGAAAGCAGGCTTTACAGAGTGGAGACATCCCTAGAGGAGCTGTGAGTACCTTGCAGGTCTCTTCTAGAAGAGGACCCATTGTACGTGAATGCGGGGCAGGGATCAGAAGGGAGGAAGAGACTCAGGTTCCAGGTGTGAAATTCCCCTAGATAGGATGAGGATGGGTGAATGTAGAGTGCATGAACTGTGGGTTTTGGTTTTGAAAACACCACCTTGACCTTGACCTTTGGTTTCTGACTCTGGAAGAAAGGGCCTTTTTCTAAAAAAAAAAAAAATAATAATAATAAAATAAAAAAATAAAAGAGAGAGAGAGAGAGAGAACCAATTTTTTATTCAGTTTTTCACTTCACTTTCATTGCTCTAAGACTTCACTGTGTACATGGTGCTGGGGTTTGAACTCATGTACTTGTGCATGCCATGCAAGTGCCATAACCACTGAGCCACCGCTCCAGCCCCAGAAAGGGCCTTTTAAATAAAATGTAACTGATATACTCCTAGAATCCAAATTTGTGAGTCAAAATGCCAGATGCTTGGGGATGCAAGGTAAGTGAAAAAATTATATTTGAAGAAGTCTTTAGTCGTCTAAGGAAAGGCATATACATAAATCATGATTTCAGCCCTTCCCATGTGTTTCCTCTCAAAGTGGGGCCCTCTGGAGCTCTATATAGCCCACATTTTAGTGACAGACCCCTCTTCCTGCCTTGGTAACCTCTCACCCAGAATATCCTTGTACTCTCCACCCCTGCTGAGCCTTACACAATTCACCCTGGACCTTCTGTGAGCTGACCTGGTTTAATGGATGTTTGAGGTCTGCTTCAGGGCTCTTCATCCAGACAACATCTGTACCGTTTTCCCAAATACTGATTTGGACTTTCCCCAGCCCAGAGGACAATGTACCACACTAACTGATTTCAAGCTTTCCTTTCTTCTCGCAGGGAAAAGGAGTGGATGGAGGCTAGGAATAGGCTAGATGTCTCCGGTTTCCAAGTTGGAATTCTGGAACAGTACGTATAATGAACAGGACCCATTTTTATACATGGTCTCAGATCTATAGTTAGTGTTCAGTATGACCAAGAGATGAAAAGTGGGTGAAGCAGACTGAAGTCGTACCTGAAACCGACATTACCGTCCTATCAGTTACAACGGACTAAATACCTATATCCCAACAAAATTTTTATGTTGAAATCCTAACCTTCAAAGTGATCATTAGAAGGTGGATTTTTGAAGGGGCTTAGGTCATGAGAATGGACCCCTGACAACTGGGATTAGTATGTTTATAAGAAGGTCCACTATGTGAGGACACAGTATGAACCAGGAAGACAGCCTTCACCAGAGATTGAGCCAGCTGTGCCTTGACCTTGAACTTTCTGCCCTCCAGAAGTCAGTTGTTTTTAAGTTGTTTTAATATCAGTTGTTTTTAGGCCTCCCAGTTAATAGGATTTTATTTTAGCTATCCAAACAGACTAAGACATCAGATTTATCTTTATAACAAGTGAAAGGCACATAATGGACAATAGTGGATATCAGGTTATTGTATTTGTAAAATATGGTCTTGACTATTTAGTCTCTTTCTCAAGTATCCCTAGTAGCTCTCTGTTGCCTGTTGGCATTGAAGGAAATCTTTATTCAGTCTGTGCTTAGTGTCTAAGGAGCCGAGTTGAAGACAGCCCTAAGATTATTTGAGCTTCACACAATTCACCCTGGACCTTGTGTGCACATTGACCCTGTTTAATGGATGAAAAGATGGTGAATCTCCAGAAAGACTTCTCAATTGTCTCTGTCACTAAAGAGGACTGTTCATAATCCAATCTTGTCTAAAATGTATCCCACCTTCCTACATTTGCAGGGAGAGTTGCTGAATTTGCCCCAAAGTAAGGCAGCTCTCCTGACCTGGAAAGCTAATATATTTAGCCTCAATCTGGATGATATTTTGGTCTGGCTTCATTGTTTTTCAAAATTGTCTAACATCTAAGTTCACCCAACTGACCTGATATACCAGTATTATGCTACCTGTACCCTTCTTTACATTTCTGGAAGGTGATGGTCTTTTGCTTATTCTTTCTTGGCATTGCTCGTGTCTCGGCCTCCTCCATGCTGGACCCTGTGGGTACAGAGGAGGGAGGAGAGAAGCCCTGGCCTCAAGGGACTCATGGCAATCAGGAGAGAGATGTAAATAGACAGGAACATCCCCTGAAACCACTGCCATCAGGGAGGTACACATGAAGCCCTGAGTACCCATGTCTTCCTGGCTCACTGTGGCTTCCGGGCCTTGGTGCTCAGGGAGGTGTCTCATGCCTATCCAACATTTCAAGACCCATCTCATTCCATTGTTCTCCTCCAGAGACATCTACATCTTGTCTATCCCACTCTCACTAGAACAAAATACCTGAGGCTGGATATCACAGTTTTGAAGACTGGAAGTCCTGGATTGACAGGCCTGTCTGTTCAGCCTCTAGTGAGGGACCCTCGGCTGTGTCACAACAAGGCAGAAAAGTGGGAAAGGAAAATGCCTACATGCAAAACAGGCCAAGCATGTGGGATGGCCTGGCTTTATGAGAACCCTCTTTCTCAAGAATTGATTCCTACAAGAGCTGTGTTAATCCCTTCCACAGGCAGTGCCCCCAGTGACCTAGTCACCTTCCACAAGGCCCTAACTCTTAAAGGTTCCACTATCCTTAAAACAAATACACTTGGGACCAAGCTTCCAATGCATGAAGCTTTGTGAGACCCTCAAAGCATATCCAAGTCACAGCACAGCTCTCTTCCTTTTCTAATAAGGTTTAATGCTTAATTTTGATTTTTTTTTAATCTTTGACTATCTACATTGCCAGGGTTTCGTGTCAAACCTTAGGCTTCCCCTTATCACTGTCCCCACCTCCCTTTTCTTTCTGGCACCAAGCAGAGTTCTCACAAATATTTTTGGTTGATCATTGTTGTGTTTTCAGTGCACAGAGCATTACTGGAATAGTAGTACTTCCTTGAGATTCCCCAACATCTGCTCCTCAATTTTTATTACTGCTCACTGAGTCCAATGCTGGGAATGATGATATTGGGTTACACTTAATTTGTTTCTCGTCATCGTGTGTAGGATTCTCCTCCAAAATGTGTCAGAAGCTGCCTATTTCTGGCAGGAAGAGTGCACGGACCACATTTTACAGGGTGTTTTATGGTGAAGTCATGGTTGGCACTTTTTGATTATTCATCTGTTACAGTTTAAATGTGAGGTGTCCCCCAAAAGTTCATGTGTAAGATAATGCAAGAAAGCCGAGCAGTGAAATGATTGGGTTATAAGAGCCTTAACACAATTGGTGAATTAATCCCCTGGTGGGGATTAGCTGGGTGGTAACTGAAAGCAGGTAGGGTGTGGCTGGAACAGGTGGGTCTTTGGGGGTGTGGCTTTGGGGTGTGTATTTTGTATCTGGCCAGTGGAATCTCTCTCTTTGCTTCCTGACTACAAGGTCCTGAGCCTCTTCCTTCCACCACCCTCTTCTGCCATGATCCTCTGCCTCACCTCATGTCCTAGGGAATGGATTTGGTTGTCCGGGGACTGAGACTTCCGAAACCATGAGCCCCCAAATAAACTTTTCGTTCTCCAATTGTTCTCATCAGGTCTTTTAGTCACAGCAACAATAAAAGCTGGCTAAGACATCATCTGTCTTAGGTTTCAGTAAATGTTATCATTCTAAAATTTTCACTGTTTTAAAAAAATCTATAGCTGTTTTTCTCAAATCCTGATTTTTATCTCAGCATTTCCTAGAAGTAGCTTCATAGCAAAATATCCAGTGTGCCACACGGCACACCCATGGAAAGTCACATTCTCAAGAAGGGAAGGGCACAGGGCACATTAAACCTTCATAAGGACTTATGACTAATGTCTTAGACTTGGGAGGTCAGAGACTGGGTATAGATTGGGTATTTGAGAAACTGTAATAGTCCTAGAGTCTTTTAATGTGCTTTGGGAGCATACAAATATATAATGAGTACTTCAGATACTTAGTATTCAATAATTATAAATCAATAGTGGAAATAACCAATTATTTTAACAACTTTGATCTCTGATTTATTTAGAAAAGTGGAAGATATGTGGAAGCCTGAAAAGTCAGAGTCAAGCTGACCAGGCTCTTCTTTATAGGATCGTCACATTGTGTTGCTCCTCTAGTCTGTGTGCTGTCTTCTCAAAGGGTGTGGGCTTCCTGAGGACAGGGCTTCTGTCTTTCCATCTTGCAGAGACCTTGATGGAGAGCTGGACCAAAGCAACCAGCTACCAGTTGTAGGTGAAAGGGCCAAGATGATAATTTCTATCTTTCTGGACATTACCATTAATTAAGAACAGTTTTTGTTAAATCAAATTTATTCTATATGTCATGTCATTCATCACACTGGTTAAATAAGAACAAATAATTATTAATTATTATTATAAAGACTAACTTTCTACTCATGTATATTGAGATTTTTTTTTTGTCTGCTAAAAATAAATAGAAAACCACACGGAAAACTGCATACAAATTTGTACCAGACAGTGTTGATTACAGTATTATTTATACTAGCAAAAAGTTAGAAATAACCTTAGTGTCCAACAGCAAAATAATAAATTTTGGATTATCTGATAGAAAATACTAGATATTATGGTATTGAAGGAGTCCAGGAATGATGAAATGCCAATAGATCAGTAAATGAAGGAAACAAATGATACAAACCATAGTTAATAGAATTCCAATTTTGAAAAATTATCTATACAATAAATGTTAGTGATTATTGGCAACACTTCGCCTTACACATGGCTTTTATTTTCCTTTCTGAAATTCTTAGTGTTTTTAGTGTGATAATTTATGTGATGCTCTTATCTCTACACCATTTTCCTTGTCTTTTGGATCCTTTTTGTTTTTTCCAGTTTTGTTGATGGTGGTGGATTTTGATGTTGTTAGTTATTTATTTCTTTTATTCCTGCTTGCTTGTTATAGTCTTCCATTCTTTTACTTTAGTACTTTAGCTACCCTTTTTAAATAGGGGTAAGATGTGTATTATAAATAGCAAAATACACATTCTTTATAGATTCTCTGACTTTGATGTGAGCATTAAATCTGCTTGCACTTATTTTAATGATTTATATTTTTGTTTTGCATTTGCAATTAACATGCTTTTACTTGACTTGTTTTTGATAGTGATTTCCTTCTGTTAAATTAATAAAGCTTTTTAGCATTTTCCTTTTTACTTTCTACTGACTGGAAAATCATACATTATATTTATATGCTTTTAGTCTTCACTCTTATATTTCTAACATGCTTACTGAACTTTCTTTTGCTAACAAACATCTAAACTTATTGTCTCTCTTTTTCCTGTGGGCACACTAAAAAAAAAAAAAAACATTCTTTTGTTTTTCCCAATTTTTATGCTTCCCTCTTGCATAATTTTGTAATCCTGTGTTTTACTTCTGCTTTGTTTTATATCAAAATTAATTAATAGCAACATTTTTTTTTTACTGTCTGCGGTTAAACATTTTAGCATGATTCTAATTCCTCTGTTCCCATTGCTTCTTACATGTCACTTAAAAAAGATTTATTTTTAAATTTTAAATTCGCTTATGATGTGTTAAAAAAGGTCTCTAGGTTATAAATTTCCTTAATATTTGAAGTTCTGAAAATGTCTTTATATTGTTCTCATTCTCTAAAATTATTTTGAATGATTAAATATGTTGAAGATATAGAAAGGCACAAATAATAATACAACTGAGTTTGAGTTAAATTTTTGCCATTTTTATCTCAGATATTTAAGAAAGTTTTGTATAAATTGCACTCAAATCCCACTTCTCTGTCTGCCCTGCTACATCACCTCTTTTCACCTCCCTAGGGATAACCTCAGTCTTGAAGTAGATGTGTATCACTCTTGTGTATGTTTTTATACATTTACTACACGATGTACACAAGTCTCCTTAAACAAAATACATATAGCAATGCTTTGTATCATAATAGACCTATCTGGGTTGCATTTGTCATTTGGACCATGTCTTTGAAATCCATCCCTGTTGCCATGTGTAGGTCTAGTTCATTTATTTTACTTCTGTTTGATATCACATTGGCAATAAACCACAATATAATTGTGCACTCCCTGACCGAAGGGCAGTTGTCTGTTTGCACATTTCAGCATTACAAACAATGTGCCAATGTATTTTGTTGTAAAAGTTTGTTACCTTGGACACCTAGGTGAGACTTTCTCTAGAGTACATACCAGAAATAAATTGGTTGTGTCATAGGTTGTAATCTTTAGCTAGATGTCAAAATTAATTGGTTCAAATTATACTCCTTCTTACCTTGTATAAAACTTGATATTTACCCACACTTGATATTATCAGAGTATTTAATTCTTCCCAATCTGATGGGCAAGTTATGAAATCTAATTGTTGTTTTCATTTGACTTTTCCTGATTGCAAGTATGTCCAAATATGTTTTCCTATGTTAATTAACCCTTTGGATCTTTTCAAGGGGTTAACTTCTTGTGGGTTTTGTTTATTTTTCACTTATTTACCTTCTATAAACTTTTATTTTTCAAGTAATCATTTCTTATTACTGCATAGAAGATAAACTTCTTTATCTCTATTTCTTATACTCATTTTAACAGTTGGTTTGGATTTTTCCTAGTTCTTTGGGTTGTTTGGATTCTCACCTGAATCTTTCCAGAGGATTTAGAAATCAGCACATTATAGTGACACAGCTATATCTATGTTCATAGCAGCTCAATTTGCTATTGATAGACTATGGAAACAAACCAAATGTCCCTCCCTGGATGAATGGATCAAAAAACTGTGGTAATATATACTGTGGAATTTTACACAACAATTAGAAACATTGATATTGCAGCCTTTGAAGGTAAATGGATGGCTATGGAAGAAATTATGCTGAGTAAAATCAGCTTAACCCAGAGATCCAAGGGTCGAATGTCTCCAGTCATCTGTGGAGGTTGGAACTAGACCCTGGCCATTCAGAAAAGTGGTTCATTATCATGTGTTAAATCCAGATAAGGTGTAATGTTATACAGCCTAATACTTTTTTAGAGATAGTGTGGGTAAGGGAAGGGAGGGATGTGGGTGGGTAATTGGGGGGGCACTCCTGGGGGTAAATCTAGTATCCAGAAACTATACACATTTTATATTATTTTGTTAAAAACTGGTATGGTTGTTCAAAAAAAAACTTGATTATCATGATGTTTGCCTTATATATTAACTAAAATGTATCAAACTGTACCATTAATATGAATGAATTAAAAATTTATTATATAAAATTATTTTTACTTATTATATTTTTTTTGCTTCTTAACATTTACTTTTTTATTCAGAAATTTATTTGTTGAACAATCAAACAAGCTTTTAATAAAATAATATAATATATATAAATTCTGAAAATTAGATTTACCCCCAAGAGTCCCCCCATTGCCCACCCTTATCCCTCCCCGCTCTTTGATTCCTTGTCAGTTTTATAATTTTCGACTGTGAGCCCATCTTTAGCAGAGTTCCAGCCTGCGAACTAGATTTCAAAGACATTCTGGATTAGGGCTGGGAAAGAGTTGTGAAGACGTTTGTGCCTCCCTTTGTGGAGGTCAATAGGTCCAGAACTATTTTTAAGTGGTTTTTCCATTCTGGGAAAAGTGCATAATGGGAATTCAGATCCTGATCTGGACATGGAAGGGCTCAGGGTTCCTGTCTCTTACAGTTTGCTCTGCATGGGGTATGGCTCCATTTCAAGTCCAGTCTCTGGGCCAGTGGGTAGAAGTTTATCTGGATTTGCTTCTAGGAATGAGGAATTTCTCTTGTGTTTCTGCTAAGTACTGTGTTTTGCTCCAGAGAGTATTAAAACTCATTTCCCTAAGGCACGGATCCAATCCAGGCTCCTTTGCTGAGGATACTTCCTTTTGGATTTTAGACTTTGAAAAATTCCATTTTATATGTATATATGTGTTCTTTAATTAACATTTTGAGCAAATGCATAAAGTTTGAATGATGGAGCTGAATAAAGAGAAAGCTGTTTGTTCAGTTTTGCATCTTATCTGGAAATGCAAAAATTTTCTGCAATAAATATATATAAATTTATTTTTTTTTAAAGAAAGAGAGATGGTGTGAGAGAGAGACAGAGAAAGAGAGAATCAATTTTATTTAGTTTTTCATATGGTTTTTTTGCTCCAACACTGCGTTGTATACGTGGTGCTGGGATTTGAACCCGAGTCCTTATGATGCCAGGCAAGCTCTGTAACCACTGCGCCACCACTCCAGATGTTATTTTTATGATTAAGAAAACAATTATAAAAGTTCTCTGATGTAGTTGTGGTAAAAATAATATGTGAGTTTGGGAGAAGATAATTTAATAATGAGCCAGAAACTGAACGAAATTGATGGAACGAAAGTAGAGGGAGCCAGAGAAAGAGAAATGTCTCCAGAGGAGCAAGTGGCCAGCTGCATTCCAGGTTTCAACTCTAAGGAATTCTACATAGTGTAATTCCGTCTCTCATCCCAAGTGTGTCTTCCAAACCAAGACGTCTCTTCTGAATTCCAGGCTTAGGTTTTCAAAATGCCTCTTTAGTTAATCTACCAGATAACCTCAAGTTCTGTTCATCATGATCAAATCTAATGGAATAATTCCTCCTTTTTTCTTAGTACTCCCAAATAACTATTCCTTCAATATTCCTTAACTTAGGGGCTAGGCCAACCAGTTGATCACACCCTAAGTTTGAAAGCCAATTTATACTTTTCTCTGCCCTTCATTCTGAGTGCACTGCTGAATATGTTGAATTATCACTCTGAATTTTGCATCAAAATGGGTGACACCATCTCCTAAGTGTGTCTTGTCTCTCTCCTCTTCTCTTTCCCTACTGCTACTGAGCAGTGTGAAAAGTAGGTGCTCCCCTGCTTTTCAGCTGGTTGACAGTCACTGCCGCTTGCTTCGATGGTCACCCTTTGTCTATTTGTCCTTCTTATCACCTCACCCTCTCTCTGTAACTGGAATGAGCTTTCTAAGATGCTAACCTACTGGTGTCACTATCCTGCTCCTGTCAGAGACAGGTGGTGAGCTACCAAAAGGTCTCATGAGCTTCTTTCCATAGTGTTGAGTTGTTATAGAGCCAAGGGCCACGTATTCTTAGGACCTCCTTCTCTTGCATTAGGTTGAGCCCTGTGGCTAGTTATTGCCCAGGAGATACAAACAGAAGTGGTGGTGGTGGTGGTGGCTGTGTGTGTGTGTGTGTGTGTGTGTGTGTGGTTATGTGTGTGTATTTCTGTGTCTTTTCTGGGCTGAAGTGGTTAATTACTGTTACACTTTCCCAGATCAACTTTTTCTCCAATCACAACAACTCTAGAAGTTACATGGGCTGGGACCCTGGATCCTTTCTTGGAGGAAAGCATTCACTTACACTCTCATTGGACTGTACCATGAATACAAAATACATTTTTATTGTGTAAATCCACTGAAAGATTAGGAATTATTTGGTTCAGCAACTTGTATAACCTTAACTAAAGTGTTTATTACACCATAAAATGTGTCTAAAAATGATTTCTAAATTGCTTAGAGCACTGCAGGAGGCTTCTGGAGAACTGGTCTCTGCCTATTTGTGATGCTGAATTTCTAGTTGCTGACCCTTACTCCTAATGATCATGCCAGCTGCCTACAGGTAACCCCCAGTAGGCCTCTTTTGGTCTGCACCCTACACCTTCACTCCTGCGGTGCCTTCTGCCTGGAATACACTTTCATTCTTCTATTTGTTATTTTTCCCCCAAAGATTTAGCTTAGATGTTTCTTATTCTATGAACTTTTATTATTTATTACATGCAGTTTCTTCTTTCTTTTCTATACTGTGCACCAAGTTTGTCATGTAATTTAAAATTTAAAAAAAGAGAGGGAGAGATAGAGATAGATAGATGATAGAATAAAAACAAGTTTAATTAATTTAATTGATAAGGGAACAGCATTGTTTGTTTGGTTCTTGGCTGAACACCAGCTAGACTGTTCGGCTCTTTCTCTGATAATTTCTTAAAAACAATATTGCTACCCCCACCCTTAATCCTGAGGCCACATTTTGGTCACCATAGAGCAAAAAATTAACATAAATGAAGAAGGAACTTTTTCTCAAGCAGATACCTTGTTTGGAACAATATCAAAATCTAGTTCAGTCACACCATGAACCTCCCACTGCACTTTAAGAAGAAGACCTTAGGAAAGTGACCAAGTTAAATCCAAACATGTACTAGAACAAACTAAGTAACTGGGTTATAAATATGATATAATTTTGCAGAAGTGATAAAGCATGTTTTAGGGTAGAAGTCCTTGGTGTAAGACTGTTGGAAGTGATCTTGAAAAAGGAGACAGGACAAAAGGTAGATTTTTAGAGGCAAGAAAAAGAATGAATTTGGTGCTTTTGGATTAGGCAATACAAGAGGGCTATTAGGAAATGGATCATTTTTAAAACTAGAATGTTATACAGGGTGTGCTGAATAATTAAGTTTATAATGATATTCAGATAAGAGTTATTTAAATTACCCTATAGGAACCTCCAAGGAAATATTTGATAACTGACCAAGAAAGTGAGATGAATAGATTTCTACAAGTGAAACTTCCAAAAAGATAAATTACCTTGTCATTTGAATTTGAAGAAAAATAAAACGTTTGTGGTTTCTGATTTTTCGGTGTTAGTTTTGACTTAATCTGCAAGCCTGCTGTTGACTCTGGTAAGTTGGACTTTTGCCATACACTTTGGTTTCCCGCAGTGGTAGGCCAGACAGGTTGCATAAATACTCCTTGAGTTTGGACAGTGATTTTGTAGTTGAGGTTTTTGAGGATTTTGTAGATTCTGGATATGAGGCCCTTGTCAGAGGCCTCATGATTCTCTCCAATTCTGTAGGAAACCTCTTGACTCTTTTGATTGTTTCCTTGGTATGCAAAAGCTTTTTAGCTTTATGGCATCCCATTCACTGATTTTTGACTTTACTTCCTTCACTTTAGGAGACATGTTGAGAAAGTCTTTGCCTACTCCCAAATGCTGAAGTGTTGGACCTAATTTGTCTTCCATCACTTGCAAGGTAGCTGGTTTAATTCCTAGCTCCTTGATCCATTTTGATTTGATTCTCATGCAAGCAGAAAGATATGGGTCTAATTTCAACTTTCTGCAAGTGGCTGTCCAGTTTGTCCAGCACCATTTGTTGAAGAGGCTGTCTCTCCTCCATGTAATATTTTGCCCCCCTTTGTAAAAAACTCAACTACAAAAACACAAACAACCCAATTAATAAATGGGCCAAAGAGCCAAATAGAAATTTCTCAACAGAGGACATTGATCAAACCAATGAATACATGAGAAAGTGCTCCAAATCACTAGTAATCAGAGAAATGCAAATGAAAACCACATTAAGATATCACCTCAAGCCAGTCAGAATGGCAAAGATGAAGAAAATAAACAATAATAGATGCTGGAGGGGCTGTGGAGAGATAGGCACACTAACACACTGTTGGTGGAGCTGCAAACTGGTACAGCCCCTCTGGTAAGCAATGTGGAGAATCCTCAAAAAACTAGGCATGAGCCCACCATATGATCCTGCTGTTCTTCTCCTGGGTATTTTTCCAGGGTATTTAGAATCAGCTCATTACAGTGACACACCAATATCTATGTTCATAGCAGCTCAATTTGCTATTGCTAGACTTTGGAAACAACCCAGATGTCCCTCACTGGATGAATGGATCCAAAAACTGTGGTACAATTATACCATGGAATTTTACACAGCAATTAGAAACAATGATATTGCAACCTTTGAAGGTAAATGGATGGCTATGGAAGAAATTATGCTGAGTGAAATAAGCATAACCCAGAGAACCAAGGGTCAAATGTCTTCACTCATCTGTGGAGGCTGGAACTAGACCCTGGCCATTGAGAAAGGAGGTCTATTATCACGTGTTAAATCCAGATAAGTTGTAATGTTATACAACCTAATACGTTTTTAGAAATGTGTTGGAAAGCGGAGGGGAGGAATAAGGGTGGGTAATTGAGGGGGCACTCTTGGGGGTAAATCTAATCTTCAGAATCTATATTCATATGATATTATTTCATTAAAAATTTATATGATTGGGCTGGAGCAGTGGCTCAGTGGTTTCGGCGCTTTCCTGGCAAGCATGAGGACCCAGGTTCAAACCTCAGCACCACGTACACAACTAAGTGTTGGAGCACCTAAAGCCATGTGAAAAAAACTAAATAAAGTTGTTTCTCTCTTTCTCTGTCTCTTTCACTGTCCCTCTCTCTTTAAAAAAATTTATATGATTGCTCAACAAATACATTTCTCAATTAAAAAAGTTTGGACAGTGTGCACCTGCAGGATGCTGTGGCATCCTCCATACCCAGCCCAGAATGTGCTGCTACGACTCCTGAAGGTGGTGGGGACAATCTAGAAGCACATCAAGGGAATAAAAACGCTAAAGCCAGGTGGACCTTGTGTCCAGTCCACAGAGCCCTTGAACTCCACCCCACCCTCTCCACCAGTAGATACACGTGGAGAGGACATAAATCATAGGGACAATCCCACCAATTTACTGAGGTGCTAAGGATGTGGGTGCCCAATGGGTGTTCTCACCAGGTCATATTCCCTCTCTTGTGTCCTAATCCAGGTTCAGATAATAAACTTCTCTTTCTATGAACAGCACAATGTAGAATTTAGTTTCCCATCTCTCTGCTTTTGATGACCTGCTTTGAAGACTTTGTTCAATGCTCATAGTATACAATTAACTTACTCATTTTTCATTATTTAATTTTCTCTCTTATTTAGTTCTTGGTTTAGCACATCAATAATTCATGAGTACTGTATCTTCTTGTTAATATGAAATTTTGTATAAAGGGATTTCACATTTTCCTCTTGACTTATCCACTTCCATTTCCTCTCACTGCTATTAGCTGGGTAAAGAACTTTCCTTAACTTTTACTGTTCATTTGTATCCATCTAGGAATGCAGGTAGAAATACATTATGTTGCTTCATGATTTTTTTTATGTAACTGGAATGATTGTTTATAAGTTTCCTACTACATTATTTTTACTTTTTTACAATATTTCTTGGAGATACTTCTGCATGAAAAAATGTGGACATATTTTTCCTATTTTCCTTTTAATGAACACAATTGAAATAAAAATCCTTATATGTACCTCTGCACGTATGTGATGCTTTGTTAGATTGATACTAAGATTTCATACTTACTGTTATTACCACATATGTAAAAAAAGAAATCACCGGAATATACCCTAAACTTGGGATTCTATTAATTTATTTTGTTTTCCCAATCTTATTATTAATAATGTTTGTATTTCTCAATTAACTAAAACTATGGCATTTTGTATTTCCATTTCTATTTCTTGATGAAGAATTATTGACCTTTTCTCCCCTTCTGCCAATTTTTCATTCTTATTCTTTATCCTTTTCCTCCATTGTGTCTCTCTTTTCTCTTTTTTTCTTTATATAGATAAGATATTAATGCTTTTTTCTGTTTTGAAATTTGTAACTACTTCTCCCTATACATTTTTGATCTTTTAACTTTCGTTTGGTCAGTTGTGGTAGATGTTTTAAGTTTTGGTGTGAATAGATTTTTAAAAAATATTTTCCCATACATTTTTGTTTTTCTCTAATTCAAGATTGCAAATATGTTCTCTTAAATTTTCTCTTTTATGTATGCCATGACATAGGGACTTATTTTCTCCTGATAGGGATATATTTGTCTCATTTCCATGTACTATTCAACCCACCAATTTGATATTAAATCAATTATAAACTAAAATTTTCTATTTGCATGGTTTGATTTTAGCTTGTTACACTGATCCACTCATCTAGTCCTACTCTTATGCTATTCAGTATAAAATACTGTACAGTATGCTCTGGTATCTGGCAGGCGAGCCTGCGGAATATTAAGCAAGCTCACATGGGATCACGGGAGCCACTGGAGCGCCCCTCTTGCCAATTCTATTCAAGGTTATAGAATAGGTTGTGTCATTAACAGGTCATTCATCCATGATAGGAATATTTATACCACAAAAATCAATAATTCTATGAACTAACTGGCAATAGCCCATCTTCCTATCTAGGTCCTGGCATATCCCTCTGTTTATTTAGGTCTTACTTAATGTCTTTCCCCAAAATTTATAGTTGTCTTCATCTGGATTATGAACATTTCTTAAATTTAGTTTACAATCATTTTGGGGTGTGTGTGTGTGTTTGTGTGTGTTAGGGGGCCTTGAGGCTGCGATAATCTTGTCCATAATATGTTGAAAATAGTCATTGCTAGTACTTAAGAAAACCATTAGCATTGGTTTGTTGATTGTATACTGAGGCAATTTGTGGATGGATTAGTCAGGGCAGGCCAAGTGTTGTATTGAACCCTTCCAAAATCTTGATGGTTCAGTAAAATAAAGGTTTGCTTTGCACTCATGTCAAGACCACCTTTGGTCTACAGTAGAAGGGACAGGGTCTCTGTTGTATATGGCACTTGGGGATCCAAGCTTCCTTTGCTTGGTATCTCTGCCATCCCTTAGGGCCTTAGCTTCAGTGTCTGGCCTCAAATGAGCCAATGAGACGCAGGTAGGGAACCCAAGGGCCAGTTTTATAACAAAAGCCTGGGAAATGTTTGTATTAATGTTCTTCATTCCTTGGCCCCAAACATGTGTTCCTCTTGACAAATGCAGTCTAGCTGCATGCCCAGGAAGGGGTCCTCTAGCCCCTACTTGTGATAGTTACCCTCCTACTATCTAAGCGTTTCTTTGTTGTATCACTTAGATACTAAAGACAGCTTTCTCTGACAATATTTCTCTTTACACACATTTGTAGCTTAATTTCACTGCCTGGGACCTGCAGGACAACATGGAACACAGTAGCCCCAGCCTTGTACGTGGTTCTGCTTTCTATGATTCCTATTACCCGGATCAACCAGGCTCTGAAAATGTTAATATTTGCCTTGATTCTTCTGATATGGAAAGTAGATTCATGTAACTTTTACTAAGGTCTATTACTATAACTTATTATAGTCTACTACTATAACTAATACTATATATCATATCATTATTAGTTGTTGTTGTTAATCTCTTACTATGCCTAATTTATAAATTAAACTTAATCATAGGTATGTGTGTATAGGAAGAAAAAACGTGATACAGAGTTCAGTACTCATTTTTTTTCAAGAGAGAATGACAGTGAGAGAATGAGAGAGAGAGAGAGAGAGAATCAATTTTTATTGAGTCTTTCACGTGGCCTTCATTGCTTTGACACTTAGTTGTGTATGTGGGTGCTGGGATTTGAACCTGTGTACTTGCACATGCCAGGCAAGCACCGTAACCACTGAGCCACTGCTCCAGCCCCTAGAGTTTAGTACTCTTCAGGGGTCTTGGAACATTCTCTGTGGATAGGGTGGGAGGACTACTGTAATACCAGTAATTTTATATTCCATGTTTGCTGTAGGTTTCTGATAAGCAATCTTTAGCAAGTTAAAATGTTTAATTCTATTATGATTTGATCTATTTTAAAGCAATCACATTGACTAACCCTCAGTCTAATAATATATACTGTGAACAATATTCTCATATTTTCATTTCTTTAGGTCTATGGCAAATACCTGGACCTAGGGTTTCTGGGTCATATGGTAAGTGTATGCTCAGTTCTCAGTGTGGTGGGACCATTTTGCATTTTCACTGAGTAGTGTAGGAGGGAGGAGTCTTTTGCATTTTCTTTCCCATCCTTTGCTCACTGGTGAAAACACCAACACCTGGACTTTTCTGCTTGCACCTAGGTAATTCAAAACTCTGAAAGTATCTTTCAAAGGTGCCAGTGCATTTTCCTTTCAGAAATTAGAATCTCTATTCTTACTTAAAAAGATAAAGCTTCCAACTTCATTTAGTTTTAAGTCTTCTTCCCCTTTAGGTGAGAAGCCTGTGATGTAGAGATGAGGCTGCATTTGCTTCTCTCTCCTTTCATTCCTCCTTCCTCCCTTCTCTTTCTCTTCTTCCTTCCTCTCCTCCCTTTGCTTCCTCCCTCCAGCTTTTTACCTTGCTTTCCCTAACTAGGCTGGTGGTTTCGGCATCCATGGCTGGCATGTGGTTACAGTGACATACATAGAGACAAACTGACCTCTTGTGTGCTTCTCGTCTGGGTTGAATATGGCTCGTTCTTTTGTGGGAGGCATTGATGAACTTGTTTGGAGCTCCCTGTGTGGTTACTCTTTCCTGAGTTTCTTTGACCTAAGTAGACAAATCTCTATTTCCTGTGATTGCTTAAAATTTCCTCAGATCCTGGCATCCAGATGCAGCTTCTTTGTGCTGAAGTCCGCTTGCAAACAGCCATTCCCACCGTTTTTGTGCAACCTCGGTAGGGCACGTTGCCTATGGCTGCATCCTTCCAGGTGTGCCCTTAGTGTAGCTGGTCAGGCTTTATCTTTACACATTCAGGTTGCTTCTATAACTTACTCTAGTCTTCTTCAGTGTGTTGGGCGCTTGGCTTTCATGTTTTCCAATAGGAAGGAGCAAATTTTAAAACTTCTCAATGGTTTTCTTGACTCTCCCCTCACTAGGCTTGAATCTGAAGTGTGGAAACCTCCCTATCCTTCCTTCTTCACGCATACTGCAGCCTGGCAACTCCCCCTCTTCTCAGAGAATTCCTACCATTCTCCTCATTTCTAATATGCTGATTTCAACTCTTTGAAACTCTTGAATTGGGTGAAGTATTCCAGTTACAGAATAGTTTGTCAACCATTCTCTTGAAAATCTGTATATGTTGATATATTATGAAGATAGCTTATTTGGTCAAAGAGACCCAAATCTATAGTGGCTCAACACGACAGATATCTACTCCTTTGTCACTAACAGAGCTGAGTCATTGAATTGCACCAGGTTAAGAAAGGGGCATTAGGAGTGGGAGATGGGGGCTTTCTTCCGCACAGAGGGACCCAGGCTGATGCCATCCTCAATGTGGCCTTTATGGAAGTAGTAGTCTCAATTATGTGTAAGAAAAAAGCAAGAGAAGTAGTATATAGGGTAGATTCTTGTTTGTAAGGTATAGAAATGTCACACGCATTGTTTCTGTTGAGCCAGTGGCCAGAACCCAATCTCACAGTTGTGCCTAACTGAAAGGGAAGCAGGGAAATATAGCCCAGCTGTGTGCTTAGAAAGGACAGGGCCTGGATTTTGGAGAACAGCAAATGACCTTTCCCATTTTTAATTTAAAATTTCACTTTTTTTGGGTACCAGGGATTGAACCCACAGGCATTTAACCCCTGAGCTATATCCCCAGCCCATTTTTATTTTTTTATTTTGGGACAGAGTCTTGCTAAGTTGCTTAGGGCCTCACTAAATTGCTGAGACTGGCTTTGAACTAAAAAGCCTCCTGCTTCAGCCTCCTGAGCTGCTGTCATTACTCTAAAAATTCCCAGTGATCATCTCTGGGTGAAATGATTCAAACATGATACTGTGGAATTACTAATATACGAGTGTGTTCCAGCCTTCTTTCTCTCTATACCATTTCCTCCCAACATCCACCCTGAGCAGGGTCCTGTCACTGGACTGGAGCTCTCTGGGATACTTTTGAGAAAAGAGGAAAGAACTGCTATGGTATATGGATCTGGTGTTTCGGAATGATTGGGATTTTAAGGAGATTTTATGCAAATGACCTCTTTTGAAATAAATGTAAGTATAAGGTGAGGAATGCAAGTATATCTCAAAATTGTGGGTTCATAGTCATTCAATTATTTTTTTAATAGTGAAATTCCAGCCAGGCACAGTGGTGCATGCCTATAATACCAGCAGGAGGAAGTTCAAGGCCAGGCCCAGTAACTTAGCAAGGCCCTCAGAAACTTAGTGAGACCCTGCCTCAAACTTTAAAAACAAAAAAATAAAAAGGAATTGGGAATGGGCCAAGTGGTTATGCTCCCCTGAGTTCCATCCCCCATACCAAAAAGAAAAAAGAAAGAAAGATAAAGGAAAAAAAGAATATGTTTGTGTATGTATGCAGATATATTAAAAAATATCTATTTGGAGATTGAGTATGGTTTAAAGAGATATGCTTGAGTATCAGGTTGACAAAATATAGACTTGCAATGGTTAATACTGATTGTTGATTTGATTGGATTGAGAGATGCCTAGAAAATTGGTAATACACACTTCTAGGTGTTTCCAGAGATGATTGATATGTGGGATAGCCAACGGAGGGGAGAAAACCCTCCCTGAATGTGGGCAGCACTATCCACTAGGCTGGGGGCCCAGATGGTACAAAACCCAAGGGAGGGAAGCTCACAAATGCAGGCAAGCTCAATTCTTCTTGAGTAGGTGCATTTTTATTTTTGTTTGTTTGTTTTGCTGCTATCATCACATGTGAACATCAGACTCCAGCTTCTTCAGTCTTTGAATGTTAACTCATGCCAGTGACTCTAGGGAGCTTTTAGACCTCTTATCTGGCACTGGGGCTGCATCGTTGTTCTCTCTTGCTCTGAAGCTTCCATCTTCTTTCAAAAAATATATATTTATATAATTTTATTATATATATACTATATAATATTATTTATAATATATATATAAATAAATTTTACACACATGTATACACCTTCTATTGGTTTTGTTCCTGTAGAGAAATCTAAAACACCCAGCTCCTAAAAATTCAAGAGAAAACTTCAGGTATGGGATGGAGTGTCTGATAAGAGTTAAACATTGATGAGGTCTTTAGTCCATTGTGATGCATAGGCAGAAATCTTCCTCTAGTTCAGGAAGCTTTGGGGGCCATAATTGCACAACTGTGGTGAGTAGTCCCTCTCCTGTTTGTGGGATCTCAGCACAAGTAGTGTGTCCTTTTAGCTGGCATGAATGCCCACATCAGCAGCCCATGGTGACACAGTTCTTGTGCTTTAGCACTCTGAAGGTGGGCGGTGGCCAGTGGACAGAGGGAGGCTTTGCTGTGGGCAGCACTGGTCACTTCCACAGATCATTTGTAGGATTGAGTTTTGCCTATGGACCAAAGACCCGGGATAGGTCATCATCTTAAGCTGTGCAGATCACATGAGATTGGGTTTTGGAAAACCCCTGCCTGAGTATGAGAACTAGCTGCCAAAGGCAGAAGTTGCTTTGGAACCAAAGAGAGAGGAAGAGATCCTGATTGCATGAGGTATAATTTATTGGGGTTTATGGACAGAATTATGCTTTGGGCCACAGCATGACAGGTAGATCCCCACACCAAACTGTAGGAAGGAGGGATTCAAGATAGATGAAGATGGCCCACGGCCAACTGGACTATACCTGGCTTTTCAAAAACTATTAACATGTTCAGTGTCATTTAAGGGATATTCTGGGTACCAGTGGCCAGCACAATGGACCATCTTAAAGATTTTGTTCTTTGTTAGGGCTTAGGATACATGCCAGGGTCAACTGATAGGCAAAATGGTGGTTACAACCAAGATGGCTGTAGTCATGTCAAACTGGATCCCTCCAAGTGATTTTTGAGCTCTCTGGCTTATAGTTAATGAGGAAGGAGACACTCAGTAAGGGATGAGTCTGTCTGTGACGAATGCTTCCTTTCTGGGATCCCTGAGTTTACAGAGTCACTGCCCCTTCTCGTTAATGGCATGAACATCCTTCCCAGGGGCACTCAACATCCTGACCAAGTGCAGATGGGGAGGGTCACCTTGGTGAGAGTGCCCTGTGCTCCCTCACCCAAATTCTTTGTTATACTGTGGTAAAATACACATAACATAAAATTTATAATCTTACACACTTTAGGTGTGCATTTTCATTGATATTAAATACACACACATTGTTGTGCAAACATCACTTTTTCTCATCTTCCAAATCTGAATTTCTAGTATCCATTAGGTAGTAAATCCCCCAAGCCACCACTAACATCCTCTATTTTCTTAAGAATTAGATTACTCTAGAGGTATCATGTAAGTGGAATCATGGAGAAATTATCCATTTGTGACTGGCTTAGTTGACTTCCTGACACGTTTTCAGGGTTCAGCTATATTGTAGCTTGTGTCCAAATTTCACTTCTTTTTAAAATTAAATAATATTCCATGCTTACTCATGCATCTATTGATAGAAATTGACCCATATTTTTAATGAGATGAAACTTGCCTTCACCTTCAGTATCTACTACATTGGATCAAAGACATTTTGGGATTTTTCTAAATCCTTCAGAATCCTCTGGAGGGTTTGTTTAAATGCAAATGCTTGGCTCCTTCTCCAGAGTTTCTGATTCTTTTTTTTTTTTTTTTTTTTTTTTTGATTCAACTGCTCTGAGAATTTCTGTGTCTAAGAGGACCAGGTGATGCTGCTGGACCAGGGACCACACTTTAAGAACTACTCTTCTAAGGAGTCAGTTCATCTATTTTCCAAGTGCTACCATATTGAACAACAGCTAGCCACTTACATACTCTTTTGAGGAATCAAGACATGTATGGTCCCTGCTGTCCTTAATAGTTAGGCGCTGCCCTAAAGGATGTCCATCTGGCCCATGACCTTTGACTTGTGTGACTTCTCTCAAAAGATGAGCTATCCCAGTGCCTCAGAAATTTGAATGAGGTAACAATACAGGGCAGTTGATTGTCAACCAGGTGGAGATGGGGCTAGTATGACCAATGTGGCTTTGATTGGGCTAAGGCTATGGAAGTCAGTGGTCAAGGAAAGAGAGAATCTTTGCCCAGAAAGGGAGACAGTAGCATCATCCCACTCTTTTGTAAAGATTCATTCCCAGCACCCCCCCTCCCTTGCTGATTCCTCCCTGCCTGCTGAGCCCATCCTGGCTGCCAGAAAGAATTGGCCCCTGGGCTTGAATTTCAGTGAAGCCATGAAGAGAAAATACACCATGAAATTATATGGCTCCTGCAAAAGAGGCTGCCATCTGCTTTTTCTTTAGGCCTTTCCCCTCTACACAGTGCATTAAACCATTATGTTCTGGTGCTGTTCCTGCTTCCTTGTAATATTGTGCACATTTTAAAAAAAAAGTCTTTATTTAAACAAAACAGAATGCAAGATTTTAGGCACTAATGAATTCCCCCACAGCATTTGTGAATTCTCTACCATTTTATAAATATTTTTATTAATGATCTACTAATTTGTTTTTCCAATTCTCCTTCTCCAGATTTTGGGATGGAAATAAATAGCCTTCGGTGGCCTAAACAGAAAGGTTTCTATACAATGATTTGCTTCAAGCAGTACATGATTTTAAAGTAGTTTTTTCCCTCACCTTCTTCTCTCTCTTATTTCTGAGCTTTCGGAAAAAATGTGAGTTTGTCTTTTGTTGATTAATAGGACAAAACCACCAATTAATAAGAAATGAGAGAAGAAGCAAAAACCAAATTTTTAACAAACTTTTTCTAAAACGAAATTTTATCTGACACCTTAGAGATTTTACTGTACATTTTAAACAATGTGGTAAAACTAAGGAGACTTTTTTTGTTCTGTTTGTTGAAGATGAGCTTTTAGGATGTATTTGGAAGGTGCTGCATTATCTTTAAGCTAGACGCAGTCCATATCATAAGGAAATATTCATCCCATTCTTCTATCGTTTCTAGACACTGGGGCCATCCTCTTGAGCAGCATGAACAGCGTGTCCTGTTTTCCCAAGGGGGATTGGTTCACCCTCTCTAAACTTTCAAGGATAAACTGAAATGTGAGACTGTCTAGGAGTAGACACCTGATATTTCTCAAATTATTAGCTCTGCATTTTGACCTGGCAGTGCGTTCCATGTGATCCTCACCTTCTTCCCTTATCCCAAAAATTAGAAATGAAATGGATTTTTTTCCCCCCTGGTTTCTAGTATTTGCTCTGTTTCATTGGAGAGACTTAAGTTTTTATTTTTCAGGTGGTTTCTACATCTCTCCAAGTACCAGTTTTTCCCCCTTATCAATGGTTTGGCCTCCTGAAGGTTCAATTACCCATGGTCATCTGCGGTCCCCAAATAGTTATTTATAAATTCCAGAAATAAGCAATTCATACATTTTAAGTAAATTTTATTGTAGATCATGATAAATGTTTTGTTTTCATTTATTGCTAATTTTGTTAATGTGCTTAATTTATTAATTGAACTTTATCACAGGCATCTATGCATAGGGAAATAGGTAGTATACGTAGGATTTGGTACTCTCCTCAGGACATACCTTCCAAAACCTTTTCTGGATGCATGAAACAGAGGAAGAGGTAGGCTTTCAGTGATTGCCTTTCATGACTAGAGGACTGTGGGAAGCGGCTTCTGCTGCGGCCCCTTGTAGAATAGCACGGTGCCATAGGGAACAGTTGTCTGATTCTTCCTCCATGCATGTGCGGGGCGTGTCCCCTCAGTCCCACATGGGAAGATGTGGGCACTGGATGTGTTCCTGGAAGACGTTCTCAGGCCAACACTTGCTTCCTTTCTTCCTTGCTGCCTCAGACGTCCCGAGTGAAGCTCTGAGCATCACCTCTCCGAGCCCTTCCTGCAACCTGCGGTCCATTGCTCCTTCTCCTAAAGGACTGAACACCATGGGGAACTCTTTTCTTGGCTTTGAACTGATATGGCTTTTCCTTTGATCATTTCAATGCGTATTTGGGAAAAGTGATGGCTGATGGGTCTGGATGGCTTTCTTTAATGGGATCTGAAAGGCTTTCTCATAATTCTTTCTTTACCAACCCAAGACTTATCTTTAGAGATCAGCACTTCAAAATTAATAGTTTCCACCTCTCCTTGGACCCTATGTCACCTTTACTTCTTAAACTAGAAAGAAATGGAATTGGTTTATATTGCGTTTCAAAGATGGAGTTCCCTTGGACATCCACTTGATGCTAGCTTCCCAACTGAGAAATGCTGCAGCCCCTGCCTCATTCTTCAGCTGTGTTGATTAAACAGAAGCTGAGTTCAATGCCTAACTCTTATCAGACACTCCATCCCATGCCTGAAGTTTTCTCTTGAATCCTTAAGGGCTGGGTGTTTTAGATTTCTCTAGAGGAACAGAACCAATAGAATGTGTGTGTGTGTAAAATAAATAAATAAATAAATAAATAAATTTTCCTAAGAAGCTGGAAGCCTCAGAACAAGAGAGACCAAGGGTGCACACCCAGTGCCAGATCAGAGGTCTGAGAACTCCCTAGAGTTACTGGCATGAGTTCACACTCAAAGAATGAAGAAGATGGAGTCTGATGTTCACATGTGATGATAGCAGCAAAACAAACCAAAATAAAAATGCACCTACTCAAGAAGAATTGAGCTTGCCTGCACATGTGAGCTTCCCTCCCTTGTGTTTTGTACCTTCAGGGCCCCCAGCCCAGTGGATAGTGCTGCCCACATTCAGGGAGGGTTTTCTCCCCTCCGTTGGCTTTCCCATGTGTCAATTGTCTCTGGAAACACCTTTATGAGCACACCTAGAAGTGTGTTTTACTGATTTTCTAGTCATCTCTCAATCCAAGCAAGTCAACAACCAGGATTAACCATTGCAAGTCTATATTTTATTAGCCTGATACCCTAACATATCTCTTTAAACCATACTCAATCTCCAAACAGATGTTTGTTGAATAAATCTACATATATGCACAAATATATTCTCTATTTTTTCTTTTTCTTTCTTTCTTCTTTTTTTCTTTTTGGCATGGAGGATTGAATTTGGGGGAGCATAACCCTTGAGCCACATTTCCAATCTCTTTTTTTTTTTTTAAGTTTGAGACAGCACCATATTAAGTTGCTCAGGGCCTTGCTAAGTTACTGGGGCTGGCCTTTAACTAGTGATCCTCCTGCATCAGGCTCCTGAGTTATTGGGATTATAGGCATGCACCACCATGCCTAGGTCCATAAACATTTTCTTAACAAAATAGGAAAGAAGTACTCATGACAGTTATAATTCTCAGTTCTGTAACTGGTCATGAGGCCACAGCTGATATCTAGAACTATCTTCTTCTACCACACATTCTATATTCCATCTGCTCTCAGTAAGCCCCTCAGCAGGTATTGGTTCTTAACCTGGAGGGGTGACCCACATATCTTCATTCCTGAAGTGTCTGAGAACATGTATACTTCATGGATTGGGTTGTTATAATTTCCCATTGACCTTAATAACAGGATATGGTAATACCAATAGATACCCAAAGGAATCTCCTGTACTCCGGACATACTCTTACTTATCTCCATTGTGTAGTAATAGTCCAATTTCCCCTTGGTAAATTACTTATCTCCATTGTGTAGTAATAGTCCAATTTCCCCTTGGTAATATGGATCATTTACCCCATCGACACCTTAACTCCTTTCTAACCCTTTTGACTCAGAGGCGTGAGAAGTCTAAAGTGGTCAGACAGGAGTCTTAATTTCCAATTCAACAGAATCATTGATGTGCCTTCTGGTAGAAGCATTTCTCCTTCTGGAACTATGACTTCTAGAGCAGCAGAGCATAAGATCACAGGAACAGTAAGCAAAATGTTTGCTAGTGGGTCACTAAAGGTAATGTTCATGGTACCATTCCCATTTTAATTCTTAGATACTTGAACCCCAAATTCTTGCTCTGAGGACAGTATTACATATTGCATGCTAATTCAAAACATATATAGCTCTCTGGTAAACTTTGTCTCAGCCCTGAAAGGCATCATCTTCTACTGGGACCTGTAACTGTATTTTCAAAAAGCCATTCCACCATTCTATCAAGCCAGCTATTTAAGATGGTGGAAAACACAGTAACACCAGTGAATTTCATGAGCATGAACCCATTGCCACACTTCTTGGGCTGTGAAGTGATGTTCCTTGGTCAGAAAAAATGTTGTGTGGAATGCCAGGATGGTGGATAAGGCATATTTAAGTCCATGGATGGTAATTACATGCAGGGAAGACAACTTCATTTCTAGAATAAGTATCTATTGCAGTAAGACACTCATGTAACACTGCTGCTCCCTCCATGACAGAAGTGGTCCAATGTGATCAACCTGCCGTGAGGTTGCTGACTGATCACCCCTGGGAATGGTGCTGTATTGAGGGATCACTGATGGGCTCTGTTGGTGCATATTGGGCAGACAGCAGCCTCTGCAGCCAGGTCAGCCTTGGTGAGTAGAATCTTATATTTCTGAGTCCATATATAACCTCCATCCCTAACACCATGGTCATTTTCTCATGATCCTATTGAGCAATGACAGAGGTGGCTGGTGAAGAAGCTTGACTACCATCCACAGAATGGGTCTCTTGATTATTAATATCCTCCTCTGCTGAGGCCATCTTTTATTGAACATTTATTTGGGACACAAATATCTTCATGATGTCTGCTCATTTGGAGAGGTTTACCAACAACATAATTCTTCCTCAAATGCATTTGTCACAAAATTTCCAATCACAATCCTTCTAAATTCCCAACCATTTGGCCAAACCATTGCACACAGCCAACGAATCAATGTATAGATGCCTGTGTGACTCTTTTTCCTTCCAAGTAAGATGTACAGCCAGGTGCAGTGCCCCAAGTTCTGTCC
>PVKS010017496.1:0-41927 GCA_004027875.1 Aplodontia rufa
AGGGGACCAGCTTGAGGTGCCCAGGACTCCACAGCCTTGGTTATGTGAGGAGCTCAGAGGCTTAATTGAAACCCAGGCTGCCCCATATATTCCAAGCTTCTTGCAGCCAGTTACACTCCAGGGCTAGGGGTGGAAGACTCGCCCCGCCCACAGGGACACGTCACAATGGCGAAGGGCCACTGACTAGATTGATAGCAATCTCTGCCCAGCGCTTTCTGCAAGACTAGGCAAAGCAATGAGCAGTTAGTTCGCAGTGGTGCTTGGTCAGGAAATTCAGACCCTTCCTCCGTTTCAGGTTGCAAGCCTTTGCCCGGCGGGCCCGGCGCGGAGAGGCCAACATCCTGTTTCGCTGGGCAGATCGCCCCGCCCCCCGGCAAGCGCGCCGCTGCTGCTGCAGCTGCCGCAGCTCGCAGGACTCGATGTGAATTAGCTAAGGAGCAGAAATATATCTGGACTTAAAACTGAGTTCATATATATGAAGAGTGGTCCAATTAGGGAGTTGGAGGCCAGATTAGGGGATCTGACCAGGGGTAGCTTGGTCCCCCGTGAGGAAGTTCCACTCCCACAGGGTGTGGGGGTGGCCCCGCGTTTGGCAGCCCCTTCCTCGTTTTGTTTTGTTTTTTTTTTTCTTTTGGGTTAATGCTCTTCACTTTTCCTTTGGGGTCAAAGAACGAGCAGGAGGCAATTCCTGCCCGTTCAGGGAAAATCGTCCTACCGTGGGAATCCACGTGCCGACGCGCAGCATGTGCTGACTCTCGGGAGCTTCAGGGTGTCAGTGTCCCTGGGATAACCGCCATCTTCCTTCCTTCTGCCTTTTATTTTTTAATTGGATGATATGTCTTTGATTTCTGAGGTATGGGTGTGTTTTATCATATTCTAGATAAAATTTCTTATCTATCTATCTATCTATATAAAATATCTTCTCACTTACTGTGCTTACCTTTTCAATTCTCTATGTATTTTGATGATGTTTAATTTATTTATGTTGTTCCACTTTTGCTTCATGAGATTTTTATGGCTTAAGAAATCTTAGTCCAAGCTAATGCTACTAATGTTTCATTTTTCTCTTCAGTTTGATGGATCCATTTTGATTCAATTTTGGTACATGAAGTCATGGAACAAAGTTTAGTTTTTATATTTTAATTTTCATATCAAAATTTATTAATAAAATGCATATTTCCATATTGAATTCCCCTGACACCTGTATGGAAATCAATTGGCAGTCTGTGTCTCCTTCTCTTCTGAACTCTTTATTGTATTCTATTGATTTGCATGTCTCCTTTTATGACAAAATCATACAGTCATACCTATTGTGCCCATACAATAAATATTAACATGTGGTGGTTCATGCTCTTTGACATTGCTGTTGTTCAAGTTATTTTGGATATTCTGCATCCTTTATATGAATTTTATAATCATGTTCTATAAATGGGATTTATCCCTGGGATGAAAAGATATTTTAAATTAAGAACATCAATGAATGTGATATACTGTATTAACAGTATTATGTACAGAGAAAAAAACATAGCATATATAGGATACAGTACTATCTGTGCTATCAGGCATCCTCTAGGGGTCTGAGAATGTACCCATGAAGATGGCGGAGAACTACTGCATTATTAAAATGACTACATGATGCATTGTGAATCACAGATTTAATAGAATCACTTATTGAAATTCCAATGGAATATTTTGCAGTATAACTGGAAAGAACAATTTTAAAATTCATATAAAACCACAGAAAACTACCCAAATATGCAAATCAATTTTGAGAAAGAATAAAACTGCAGACATTTCCAGACTCTAAATATGTAATTAAAACAATATGGTACCATATACTCTTGAAAATGACACAGAATTGTAATAAAGTATAATATCTAGCATTCATTAGGAATTATAGTATGCTGTTCGCAATTGGCCAACCATCCCAAAATAACTCAATTTTTTTAAAGATTGAATGGAAAAATAAACCACCTAAAACAATTGTTCTTTATTGTAATCACGGAGGTAAGAAGAAATTTCTTAGTTTAGAAATAAAAGTAATAATAAAATCATAGATTGCATAATTCTAAATTTTAAATTGTTGCTTATTCTAAATATTGTAAAAAATAACTACTTGGGACAATACATATCATATAATTAAAATAATAGTTATATTATCTAAAATAAAATTTTATAATTAAATTAAGACAATATGAAATGAAAAAATTTAACTTGTATAAAAGGCACAAAACAGTAATCTGTAGAAAATATATAAAGAATGAAGCAGTTTTAAAAAGATATTAGCTAAAAGTAAGTAAACTGAAAAGAAATAAATACTTAAATACATATAGCACTTACATAAACTAATTATACTACATTATATTTTAATAAATTTTCTAAAAGTCTGAGAGAAAAACATTTCTTTGATCGTAATAAGTTTGGCCTCTGATAAGAGGAATAAGCACTTTTGGTAAGAGTGTGAACAATTAGCAACTTGATTACAAAACAATCTGTAGTTATTGAAACTATTAACACATTGTTTTTAATTAATTAAAAACAAATCATAAATGGGAGGTGAAAAACCTGAAGAGTAATCTCACAATAGTAATTTGAACAAATATGAAAAATGAACAGTATAACATTATTTCACAATACTAAATTTTTCAAAACTTCACAAAATGACAATACATTTTGTGAAAATATGGAACAAGAGTCCTCTTGCACAGAATTGACAGACATATTCATTTTTTGAAAGTACTTCAGAAAATGAGTATTTGCCACCTAAAATTTTTAAATATTTTGTCTTATAAAACAACATTTCCATTTTTAGCTATAAAAATTTGGTCAGATTTTAAAATTACCTGTAATAAAAGACCATTTTATTTCTTCTCTTAAGGAAACATTTTTATAAACACAAAATTCCTTGAATTGGAAACAAAAATAATATATCACTATATGTTTTATATTGAGAGGCCCTAAAGCTATTTTATAAGGCATCTATTAAACATTTCTAATAATTTCTTTGCATTTACTTTTTATGCTGTTGTAGAGTGGCAACAGTTTTTAGACCAGTTATCAGTAAATCTTACTTTCTCTGGTACTATAGTCTTTGCATATATGTTCCAGGATCCTTGAAGAAGTAAATATTAATAGATGCATTGTTTGAAATACTAAAACATAAAAAATTTGAGACTTAAAAGTGTCCATGTATAGATAAATGGAAAAATAAATAAGCCATTACTTTAATAGACTGATATAAAATGAAAAGTATAGCTTTTAGTTATATATTTCAAATGAATATATTTCACTAAGCATAATGATGGGTTAAAACAGCAAAAAAGTGAAGTGATCCAACAAACAAAAAGCAAACATTTCTACAATATTACTGATATATCACCATTCATATAAACTTAGTGAAACTTAAATAATAATTAAAAATTACATATTTATATCTAAATAAAATATAATGAAAGTATTTAGACATGATCAGAACAATATGTAGGATGTTTCAACCTTTTCTTGTATCTAAAAGAAAATATGATATCATTCGATTTGCAAATAATATGAGAGAAAAATATTACTTGTTGTCTAGAGATTCTACTTCCAGGAATACATCTAAAAAATATTGCAATAACTCTGCAAATATGTAAGTGCAAGATTTTCATTTTTATGTTGCTCATAAAACACTAAATAACAATCTTGGATGCTTAGCAATAGTGAATTGTTTGAGTTTGTGATGTTATAATCACATTTTACATTAAAACTAAACTTACCATTGAAAATAATGAATTGTACTACAAACTTGGAAATAGTCATATGATATATGTAACATTTTTCAAGCATTAACCTTATACATAAAAAATAGTGAGATTCTATTTTGTAATAAGTTTACATACATATGGAGGTAGAAAAGCAATAACTAACAAAAGAAATAATAAATTTATGTCGCTGATTGCTGGTAAATATAGGAATCTGAAATTAAAAGTGATTTTTTTTAAATTTATACTTTATAATCATAGATTTAAATAATAAATTCTAATTTTGAATCAGAATAAATATTTAAGTAAGTAATACATGATTAATATGTATCACAGACATCTTTCAGTTCATATTAAATATTTGTTATTAATAATTGCCTTAATTGCATATCATTATTCAAATTTTACAGTATGACTAAACCCTTCAAATATGTCTTGCATTAGTAACAACATGGCTGCACTTAAAATTTTTACTCCTTGGCATCTTTAAATGTTTCTGTAAGATTATTTGCTAGAAATAAGTTGCTATTCACTGGACATACTTAAGATGAATGACTTGACAGAATCTTGATTTAAATAGTATCTTCAGTAAAATTCTTCTAAGAGATAAATGATGCCAGGTCCTTTCCTTCAGCAAATGCAAAGTGTGGTTAACTTTAATTGTGTTGGTGCCACCATTTTGTAATTCACTTTGAAAACATAACAAATCACAATAAAGTTCACTTTATCTTTCCAACATTGTACAAACTATTACAAAGACAATTGTTGGAAATGTCATAATTTGCAATGAAATTTGAAGTTTTATTTTTAGAAAATACTTTGCTTTTATTATCCCAAGAGATAAAGAGAATAGTTGAACACAAAGGGCTGAACCCCCTATTCTATCCTATGATGCCACTTTCATTCATGAGGAATTTCATTATCTGGAAGAGCTGAGAAGATGGATAGGGTGAGGATGCTCTGGGTCTTGGAATACAAAAATGCACATGACGACATGCTTTGATGGTGTCATTGTATTTTTACTACTGAAAAAGGGTATTTTTGTGTATTTTTGTTTTAATTGTTATCCATGTTGTTAACAGTTTAGACTTTCAAAACTATGTCTGGACTTATATTTTTCCTTTCAGATATAAGATTGTCTTATCTTGCTTTTTTGATCATGAGGGATAAATCTACCTAAATATTCTGCAGATCACACTATTATATGCATATAAATCTCTATAGCAAAAGAGTAGAATCAAGCGTAACTATTTTTTAAAAATGATTTAAAAATATATTTTTAAGTAATCAATTCTTAAAATGAAACAAGATTTCAAATATTTGAGATTCAGACATACATGCTGATCTTATGTGCATACGTAACTTGCACATGAAACTGCACTGTAGATTTTAGAAGAGCAACTTGAGAGAATCTTGACTTAAATGAGTGTCTACAGTAAAATTTAGGAGAATTTTACACAATTTTATGATGACTAAAAAAGCTGACTATAAAATTGTTTTTGAAACTTACCCACCCTGACATTTACAATATTCTCACATTTGTAACTAAAACCTATTGTGGTTGTTCTTAGAATTTAGATAAAATATGTTTTTAGGAAGTTGGAAGAGAAGCACTTTGGCCAATTTTGAGTTGTTCAAGCATGAAGAAATGGCATTTCACTGACATTTAAGAAACTATTCATATTCTCCCTATGAATTGAAGTATTTCAAGAATACCTTATTCTTAAATACCAAACTAGGAATTGAATATGAAGGGCTGCTTATGAGTGGCATTATATACTTTTATGAGAGTATGGGCTGATAATAGCACCTGCTCTCATGGGACATCCAGCAACCTTCCAGTTTTCATAGATGATTTACTGGTATTAAGAAAATGCTAAACTATTTCTAGACACAAGGGTTTAATGAAAAATTATTTACTAACATTCTAAGTACTTGGAGTATATAAGAAAGAAAGTATGCTATTTTCATTTATAAGGTATTTATATTAAAATATAGGATTTTTATATACACAAAGAAAATGGTTGAGGTTATTAATTCAATGGCAGGGTATCCATATAATTTGAAATATTCAACTGGCTGTTTAAAGGGTTATAATTGTGCAATTGTTTATTTTCCTGGCTTTCAGTGGTGATAATTGCTTGGATAAACAGAAAGAATTCAAAGACATTGTATTATTTGTATATGAAAAAATATCCTTAACTCCGAAGTCAAACAGATATGAGTTTGAATTCTGCTTCACATTTCTTAGCTGTGATATAATTTTTATATTACAAAAATGGAGAACATAAATTATGATTGTTGAAATGATCAGAGACAACAAAATAATTCATAAAGATTAACTGGAATATGTGCTGGCTCATGTTAAAGCAAGCCAATAAATGCATCATTTTCAATTGGTACAGTTGAATACTTATTTACATTCCCTTAATTGCCTGCATATTGTGTGAAACTTGGTTTTTAGCACATGTTTGTGATTAGATATGCTAATGATCAACATATATGAGTGAAAACATATTAGCAGTTCCCATAAAACAGATTTAAAATAATGTATTCATGTTTCTCTTTGTTGAAGTTAATTAGTATTAAAAATATACAATAATCCCTGATTACAAAGTAAGTGGGAGACCAGACCAAATCTACCTTTTATTTTTTAGGGAAAATGTTATATAAAATATTTAAAATTAAATCTACATGAGATATAGGAATGAAAATGGCAAGAGAAGAAATATGCAAGAGAGGACCAGTAATAATAAACATGGAAAAATAGCTCCTAGAAGGGAGGAGTGCAACTTTGGAAGGCATGTGTCATGGAGACCCTATGACCTGATTCATGAGTGTGCTGGTTGCCACAGAATCAAAAAGAATCAGCTTCTAGTAACATGTATAACTAAAATAAACTAATAAAATGCCATTTTAAAAGTAAAATTAAGAAAAAGAAAAAAAATGAGCTTGCACTTCCAATTCCGAATGATTAAGACTTAGCAACATAGGGGTATAAACCAGCACCTCATCATTAACAGTATAAAGTTAGTCAAAATAGGAAGCATTGATTTTAGGCACTGACCAGGAGATGTTAGAATTATTACCCTGGCTTCTACTGGAAATAACTTTTCAGAATATGCAGAGGGAATGGGACTAAAGATAGACTTGGTGACTAAAAGAAATTTAAATTAAATTCTAGGATTGCTTAGGTAGCAGGAATTAGTGGGTTTGGGTACAAGAAAGGAAGAAGCTGTGCAAACAAGTCAATTTAGATATCTGCACTGAGTGCCCAAGGGTTGTGGGCTGTATACTGAAGTGCACATTCAGATGGCAGCAATTTGCCAGGCTTTCAGACAACTGAAATAACCTCAGTGCAAGCTAAAAAGAGATTCTGAAAACTTCATAGTACTGGAAGATGTTATTTCTGTTAATTGGGACAGAGTTGTTTCATTAAATACCATAATCATTCAACTGAAAATGGTCCCAATTTAGGGGTTTGTTTTATGGAATCATAAAATAGGGACTACACACCATGTCAACTAAAAGACTAGATAAGATCAAGTTCTTTCATTAATAAGTTACTCCCCATCAGAACACATCTTTGAATACTGAAAAAAAAGTAATGTAATTCTGTATCCAATAAAAATAACTAACTTTTTTCTTGAAAAATTATCAGCATTATTGATTCCAGGGAAATGCTAATTAAAACACAATCAAATATTACTACAAATAGAATAGTCAAAATTAAAATGAAAAGACTGATGAGACAAAATATTGGTGAGATACCAAATAAATGGTGGAATAACAGTTTAACATATGTGATGAAGAAAGTATAAACAAAGACTATCAATTATAGACGCAAATATGCAACCCTTCTCTTTTCAAAGAAACACTTTCTACACAGGGAAAAGAGTGCCACCAGTGCATTGATGCCACCTGTTAAATTCAGCTAGGGAAGGTTGCCAAATGCAAGGTCATTTGTGTCTTGATTCCATCCCATTAACTGAGCAAGAGGTAAAGAGGGCTAATATTAGGCCAGTTCTGAATGCAAAATTATCCCTAGTGTATAATGTGTGGTCTACTAAGGAACTGGAATTTTATAACTTTTGTCAGTTTCCTCTTTCCAATGCTGTTTCCCTGCTTCTTTTCATAGATGTTGATCTCTATTAAACCTTTTGCCTCACCAACTATATTTAAACCCACCTGTCAGTCACACTGCACTTGGAGCACCAAGTTTACAAAATTAGTTTAAAATGCAAGAATTTAAAGAATTCTCTAATTAGACTTTCCTGAAGTCTAATTAGAATTCTATTAAGCAAAATGTGAGTAAAGAAATTTTGACAAAAGGATTGTTAGCAATATTGGATATATATAATAGTTTATTGAAGATTAATGTAGGACTAAGGATGCATGTTAACAGTATGTGCATGTTACGTACTCTGACCAAGAGAATGAGCCTAGCCTGCCCAATCTACTTGGCTGTACTCCGGTACCCATTGTTAGTTACTGCATTTATTTTGTCCAGGTTTTATAGATGACTTTGTCAGAAGAATTAATCTGATATAAATAAATCCATGACTGGCAGAATGAGATGAACTTACTACTTCTTAATATATTCTGAATAACTTTGCCACCGTTTTTTTTTCTTTTTTTTTTCTGGGAGATTCATTCCAGTATACTTATTCCATCGTGGTTGAACAGAAAGTCATTATTATTTAAAATATACAGTTGCTCAGGTTCTGTATTCTTTTCTATTTCATAAAATTGGTTATATATGCATTTTTATTTTTCCTCATTAGTCTTACTAGATATGTCTTTGTTTTACTATTCTTCTCAGAAAACCGATTTTTATATATTTTTAAATTTATTTATTTAATAAATTTAATAAACTTCATCCTTTGTTTCTTTTATTTGTTTCATCATTTACTTTTTCTTTCACTCCTTATTTTGTCTTTACTTTTATAATCCTCTCTCATTCATTTTATAGCTCTGATTAGATGGTCCATATGCTGTTATAAATTTCCCTTCTGTGTATTGAAAGAATTAAACAGATGTTCGATTATTATTCTTTTATAAGTGATCTCAAAATATATTAAGATATGTTTTGATTTTCATTGACATAACTTTCATCCAGGAAATATGTTCTGTGTTACTTTATTTTGTTGAAAATTGTTGGGATTTTTGGTATGGGCTAGAAAAATGTTGATTTTTGTAATTATTCTGTATGAGCATGAAAAAAAGATGAATTATACAATTAATATTCTACAGAAAACATTTGATGAATGTTGTTAATCAAACAGCTCTGTTTAAAATTAACCATTTTAGTTTTTTCTTCTGTTTTACCGAAAGATGTTTTTGATATGTGTAATGATTTTTCAGCAAATCCATTACCTACTATAGTTTTGATAATTTTGCTTCATATATTTAATATATATCTGACTAATGCACATTTTAATTATCATGTTTTCTTAATTTTGAAATTTTTTTGCAATGAATATGCTCCCTTATTTTCAGTGCTTTCAATTAAACATTCTTCTAATATGCTGTAACACTGGTATATTTCTTATATTTCTTGTCCTTGGTTAATATATTTGCATGGTATATTGTATAGATACAGTATGCAGATTGTTTGAACCTCCTACCTTCTATAAATTTGTCCGTTGGTTGTGTCTCTTGTACACATCATAGAGATGGAGAAAAAAATGTTCTGCCAGTCTTTGAACTATAATGGAAATGTGTTCTGTTTAAGATGATCTTTGGTAGTTTATGATTATATGTATTTTTTTGTTTATTTTTGTCTAGTTTTTGTGTGTGAATTAAGCCTCATTATCTCTTAATTGTATTTACCAGTTTCCTCTCCCTATTTTTGAATTGTTTAATTTCTACTATTTTTGTGTTATAATAGAGAAATTTATAATGCCTAAGTTATCAAAGTTCTAAAGAAATGCATAGTTTTTCTCTCTTGTTAGATTATTACAGAGGTACTTGAACTCTTCAGTCCTATTAATTTGTCAACTTATGCATTTTAGTGCATTTATTTATAATGTAATTCTTAACTTGTGAAATTTCTTTTTGTAGCTCTATTGTTAATATTATGTTTGTCTAAAAATATTTTTATGTAGTCATAATGTGATGGATACATTTTGTAGTTGAAAATTCTACAATGGCATTTAGTTTCATTTGGCAAATTGTAGTGTCTTTTACCTTTCTTTTTTTTAGGTTTCTATATAAATAGAGTTAATTTGCTTTTATTGAGGCTCATTTAAAATATCTTATTTTATTATCTGAATTTCATTACGAGGTATATAGAGGTTTACCTTTATATATCTTAATTATGATTCATTAAGTTTTGAATATGTAGAGTAGTGTCTTTTAGAACTCTAGGGAACTTTCAGGTAAAACATTTTCAAATATTGTCTTTTCTCCATTTTTTCTCTCTCCTATTAAGATGTCCATTAAATACATGCTACGTTTTCTCACACAATTCTCAATATTTTTTGTGATTTAATTCCACATTTATATCTTTTAAGATATCTGTAATGCATTGTGGAATATTTATTTTGTCATACAGTGGTTTTGTTGGTGGTGGTTTTGGTATTAGGGATTGAACCCAAGGACATTTAACCACTGGGCCACATCCCCATCCTTTTTTATGTTTTATTTTGAGACAGGGTCTCACTAAGTTGCTTAGGGCCTCACTAAGTTGCTGAGGTCCTCCTGCATCAGTCTCCCAACCCTTGGGGATTACAGGTGTGCACAAATGCACCTGACATAGTGTTCAATGTGCTGTGTCCACCATTGAGTTTTAACATAAAATACTGTGTTTCTATTAAATCACGTTTCAAATATTCAAGGCCATTATTTAGTTTTTTTAAGGATAATGTTTCTTCCAACCTGTCAAGTATAAACACTAGAAATTTTATGTACATGAGACATACTTCATTTGTTCCCACCTCAGGCAATTATTTTCTTTGATTGTTAATAGATAATATTTGTATTCATATTTGGATCAAAATTTCCTTTAGTATATAATAAATCTACCATGAAGATAACAAAATCATAAATTAAATTAAAAAATCATGTAGGAATAAAATACACAAAAATATACAAATATACAATTAAATCATAAATTAAATTTAAAAAATCACATAGGAATAAAATGCACAAAAATATACAAATATACAATTAGATGCACAACAAACCCATCTGTTTTATTTAAACATTTACTTTTAGTGACATTTTAATTCAAATCTATGTATTATCTGTCATTTTTTCTTGGTACTCTTTTATATATTATAAATTTTGCAAATTAGAACATCTCTATGTCATTATAAACTATCTTGGCAGGTTTGATCTCTGAGGAATAATTCCACTACCAAACTATGCCAATCAGAATATTTCATTATACTATAATTCTTTCAATCAGTCTCAGAGGAATAATACATTTCAAAATTGTTTCAGGTACTTTTTTAGTTCAAGTACGTTTTGACAGATGGAAAAGTGCTGGCAGACTGAAAAACAATATTTTAATTGGCTCAAAATATATGGATTTTTAAAAATATCTCTAGATATCTTGTCAATGTATACATGTGGTTTTTGTGAAGGAGTAGTTTTTTATCATCTAAGTATAATACATTAATCTTTAAGCCTTCAATCTCTGTCATAAATAATAATTACATAAGGAAATGCTTATAAAACGAATCCACAAGCAGTTTTTCAATTCAAGGATATATATGAAAAGAAAGTGCTCAAATATCCAGTGGATCCCAAGGACAAATTAGTTATTAATTTATTCTGTGTGTCACAATTTTTCCTAGGGGAAAGTCTTCCTTTAAGGCATTTAAGAACATGTGGAGATTCAAAGGAAGATAATGACTGGTTTTGTTTTTAAAATCTTTGGGCTTTAAGACCCATTTTTATCTCTTCTTAACTAATTTGACATCTATGTTCTCCATCTTACTGTCATTATAATTATTAAAATGGAAGAATATGGCTTAAAGTTTCATGTGTGCTCTGGGAGTTAAAAAAAGAAATATACGTATTTGTTTCATTACTCTCAGAAGTACTTTCTAGGTATAGTAGAAATGAAGCAAGAAAAAGGGAGAAAAGAGAATGGGAATGTGGAAAAGCAAATTCCAGGAGAGTGAGTTCCTTTGTTATCCACAGGTCTCCTGATGGAAACAGTGAAAACATCTCAGAACTGTTCACAAAAGGGAAAATGTCTGGTGCATCCACCCCTCCCACTTGTGACTTGCTCTAACACACTCCGCTCTTCCCAATAGAGCAGCAAGTTTCTGCCCTGCCAAAGAAAGCTCTCAGGTAGAAAACCGGTGTCAGTGCATGGAGGAGAGACCCACCAATATTTTGGATGTTTTTTTTCCTCAGCAGTTATGGAGGAAGAGAAAGGGATGAGCCAATAAACCATCTCCTTCAAATGTGCATCCATATCACTTATATTTTTTCTAGTGATTAAAATGTATTATGGCATATTAGAAAATCAATAAATACTACAGAGAACAAACAGCTCTTGGTTTATTTTTACTCATCCATTTAAAGGAAGCTGTTGATATAGAGAATATAACAAAGATATGTGATAGGGTTGCATCTTAAAGGTACCCCAGAGGGCCATGTGCTAAAGGCTGTCGGGGGGCCAACCTGAGGTGCTACAGGGAGATAGTGGAACATTTAGAAAATGAAGCCAAGTGGAAGGAAGTTTATTGCCCTTGAAGGAACTACTGGGATCCTGGCCATTTCTATCACTCTTTCTTCCTTTATCTCTGATACATGCTCCCTACATGTTCTGCCTCACCACATGCCCAAAATAACGGAGCCAACCAACTACAACTAGACCTCTGAAAATGTAACCCAAAACAAATCTTTCCCCTCTTTAAGTTGATTTTCTCCTGTATTTTGTCTCAGCCATGGAATACTGACTCATACAGCATGTTTTCAGTAGTGATATTATTAGGGAAGGAAAGACCTGGAGAAATCACAAACGGTTGCTAGGACACATATGAACAAGCTCCTTGACTCTGCCATAATGCTGAAGATAGATTTTAAAGCAGGACTCCCCTCTTCCCATACACTAAAAAAATCCAAATTGAGAACTTGAGTTTACGAGACAGGAGTAAATCATACTGTTTTTAGGTATGAACCCAGGTTTATAAAACATATCTTAAAGTTATGACTGATCAAAAGTCATTTACAGGGAAGAAATGTGACGGCTAACTTTTGCTTTGTTCAGCATTTGGTAGAAGTATATATATACATTGACCAAAATATGCTCTCATAGCCTAGTTTTTGGAAGTACCAAATGTAATAGATTTTTGAAATCTTATCTTTGACTTATATCATCAAAATCATACCATTTGGTGGGCTGGAAAGGTGGCTCAGTGGTAGAGCACTTGTCTGGCATGTACAAGGACTAGGGTTTGAACCCCAGTATCACATATACAACCAAGTGGAGAAAAACAAAACCAGATGAAAAAATAAAATTGACTCTCCTTCTCTCTCACTCCCTTTCTTTAAAATAAAAACATACAATTTTGGATTAGAGTCCATATATAATAAACCATATTATGATTATTATTATTATTATTATTATTATTATTGCCATTAGTATTATTTTGCCCTATGAAACAGCAAAACATCTAGCCATTGAAATTTATATAAAGTTACTCATTTTTAAATACTCTATTGACATAATTTTCTCATTAAACAGAAGAATCAGTTGAGTTTTATTTGAAATATACTGGCAAATTAATGCACTCTGTTTCTGTAAAATAATAAACTAACAAGTAATGGTGGTCTGAGCTATAGAAAGACTTGAAATACCAACTGTGATGATAAACATATAGCATTTTATAAACAGAGATACAAGTTTTAAATGAATACTTTTTGACAATTTAAATATTTGACTACCTATTGTTTGCTCTCATAGAGTTGAAACATAAAATTTGAATTCTCACCTAATTTGCTTTTAAATTATTATTTTGAATATTATATACAAGACATTTTCCATTAAATGTGTCCTTGTTAAATAAGATACTACAGGGGCTATAGCAGTGACTCAGAGGTTAGAGTGCTTGTCTGGCATGTGTGAGGACCTGGGTTCAAACCCCAGCACTACATATACAACTAAATGTCAGAGAAACAAAAACTAGACGAGGAAATGAATAAAATTTATTCTCTCTCTCCTTCTCTCTCTACTTTCTTAAAAAATATTACCAATTAATGAAGATTTAATCATGTTTTCATGCACCCCTTAAGCTTTCAATATTTAATCTATCTACACATATTTTGTCAATAAAATACATTATTAAATTAAAAATTAATAATGAATTAACTTAGTTTTATCTTTAAAATTGCCACTATAATGGTGTATATTTTCTAGTGTAGATTTTACAGGATAAATACGTAAGGAAAATAAGCATTCTAAAACTTACTATTATAAACCATCAATTTGTGAACTTCTAATGGTCATTTGCTAGTTAAGACAGTAAATTTATTTTAATATGGGTGTGATATTAAAGAAAAAATTGTTAAATAACAGGACAAAAGAAATATTTATAAAACATTTATGAATTATGCTTTAGCTTTGTTATTTTAGATTGATTATTTTATCTTCAGATGGGGGTCTAATATTAAATTGTTAATGTGTGCATCTTAATCTAATTGGAATACACTCATTCATGCAAAATTTTGTTATTTATTATATTATATAGTGGAGTCATAAATTGAGACAATATCCCAAGTGTTAATCCTCAATAACAAGACATATGAGCTTACTTCATAAATGCCTTGCCTTTCTTACATTAAGTAAGCTCATATATCTTGATATTGAGGCTATCAAGGATAAATGCCTCATTCATTCTTCTTGTCCATTACTATACCCATTGCCTACCATAGATAAAGTAAGGGTACATGTCTTGAAAAAAAAAATCACAGTCATCTACTTGATATTTCTCACACTAAGAATACGTTCTTTTGGTGATTAAAAAGCAAATGTACATATGAAAATACAATTAAATCAGAATTCAAGTCTCTTGTAATTCATAATATACATGGTATAGTAATTCATAATATACATTAAAATCAATAATTGTTGGAGGAAATTAATAAATGGCAAAATTTCAGATGATGTTCTTGTCAGTAAATACAGCATGTAAAAATTTGAATGGAAACTTTATTCTGAATTTACTAAAGACTTGTGAATAAGATAAATGTCTTTTCATCTAGAAGATTATTTTGTATATATCACAACAGATTTTGTAAAAAATGTTTCAATTTAAGAAAGCAATGTATGGGCATAGACAGAGTTTAATCGTATCTTGATATTTTTCTACTACTACAGTTTTAATAGGTAAATGCTTTGTATACACATTGATTTAAGTATATTTAATGAAACACTCGAAATTCTGTAGGGAAATGTAAAAACAACCCTCCATACATGTGGTTCAGCATTAACAGATTTAACCAGTTGCTGATAAAATATATTTATCCTCCCAATTACAACTGTAAAGAATATGTTCATATTCTTCAGTTTGTCATTGTTCCATAAGCAATGCAATTTAATAAACACTTACAGAGCATTTTCACTGTATTAGGTATTATAAATAGTCTAGAGTTTATTTGCAGTATAAGGAAGAATTGTATGTATTACATATAAATACTTCACCATTTTATATAAGAGACTGTAGTATCCATGAATTTTGCTATCTGCAGAGCCCTGAAGAAAATCCCCATTGATGCTTGATGCTTAAGGATGATTATATTTAGATATGTAGTATTAGAGTTCACACACACAGGTACGCACATACTAAACAGATATATGTGCATATAAATATAAACGTACTAATTGATTTCCACTAATATCAAATTTATAAGATCCAGAATTTTATGGTATAAATTGTAGAGTATGAAAGATACAAGATGTACATATACTTAAAATACATAAAGACATTAATTTTGATTAACCCAAACACTCAAACTCTGTTAGAATACATTTTGATTTGTGAATATGATCATTTAATTTTTACATCTGATGAATATTGTTTTTTCATTTGTGATTTATTTTTATGGCACTAGGGGACTAAACCTAGAACGTTAAGAATGCTAGGCACTCACTCTAGCATGGGACCCACAGTCCCATCTTCCATGATTTTAAATGTATACTGTGTTAGGTATATGTATGTGCATATTAATTATGTATTGTTTTATTTCTGTTATACACTAAAATGCTTTATCTAAGGATCACAGCTCTCCGTGTAAATATAAAAATCTCTCTTCTATGACTTGAATGTTTGCAAATTCCAAAGGTCATGGAAAGGAGAATGTGTTGGCATCTCTAAGACAATTTGCTCATACTACACTAATAAAGCCTGTACGCTGCTCAGCTATGGGCCACATACAAAGAATTAAAATGAACAAATAATCCTGGGAGAATTAGTAAAATGAAAATATGAACTCTTCCTAGAAGCTATGTGTCTGTAGTCAGTAATAATACTGTCAGCATGCTTAAGATTGCTAAAATGTGGTGGGAAATCAAATGTTTAGAAATAGCAGCCACCAATAAGCTTCATCAGAGGGCAGCAGGCACCCAGTAACTCCCAGCACCCAGTGACAGCCTTGAGCCCTATGTGCCTGCATCAAACAGAAATAGTCAACAAATTCAGTGCACACCAAACATGCATATTTGGGCTTCTGGGATGATTAACAAGTACAGATGGCTGGTGATAGAACTATAGCAATCAGGGAAGCAATTTCTGTGCCCCCACATCCCTCAGAGGATCCACAGTTGTGAGTCCCAGAAATGTTAGTTGATACATTTCTCATGCAGGTGCACAGATCCATGGAAGGCATTTCCTGAGGATAACCCCAAGCAACCAGCATACAACATTGTACATGGACAGTGCAGTATATCCCACAAAGGTCTTACAGAGGAGCATCCCACAGATATCAGCCATTGCCCAAGTGTGCCAAGATGAAAGCTCAGCAATCTGCAACCTGTGTACTCCAGAGGCAACAGCATCTCTAAATATCCAATGGGCTACCCAGCACCACTTCAACCAAACCGTCATACTTCTTTCTTAGCCCACCCACCAACAAACTCTGAAATGTGCATGGGAGACCCCGCACTAAGTTTGACAAACACTGGGTAAACAAATCTTCTATTCAGGAGAACACAGTAGACTATACCCCTTAAAAGGGAGTAACCTGGCACTCCCTAGTCACAAACAACTAGGAGCCATCACTTCTGACCCACTGGAAATTTAGTAGATGCATGAATACAACAAACATTATAGGTACTCTCCTAGAAATGTATCATAATTGTACTGGTGAGATCCCCACCTCTATACCTGAGGCAATTTAGAGGGAAAAATGATGAAAAGTTGGCATTTTCTGAAGATCCAAAATCCCAATGAAATCCAAATCAAGAAGACTCAAAAAGAAATCCCACAAATTCAAATATCTTGATATATCATGAATAGTTTAATGTCAGTTTTTATCTTACAAATAATACCTTTCATCAATAGGTGATGGGAAAATGTTTGATTTTCCCATCCTTGACTCAACTGATTACATTTCTTTCTAATCTTTTAGAACATTAGTTGGAATCATTCTATCTTTTATCTTCTAACTCAGGTTTACATTTGCTCCTTTTAATCTGTCTTTTTTCTCTTGCGCTACCTGCTCCTATCTCAAATCCCCCCATTATTTTCTTTTTATTTTAGCTTGTATTATTTTCTCTGTTGTCTTCATCTGACCATTTATATTCTTTCTCCTTTTCAATTGCTTTATATAATTTAATAGTAATTCTACTATCTTTAATAACTAGTTTCTCAGCCTATTCACTAACATTACTACAGTTTTATGCTTAGATTAGAGGGATTGTGGAGAATATTTTTTCATTTTTTAAATTTATTTTTTCATATGGCTTTCATTGCTCTAACACTTCATTGCGTATATGATTCAGGGGTTCAAACCCGTGTCCTCAAGCATGCCAGGCAAGTACTGTAACTGCCGAGCCACTACTCCAGCCCAATAATATTTTCAATAAATTTTTTTCGTAAGATTTATTACTACATGACTTTGTTCTGAATTGTTTCAGCTAACAGGGTTTAGTTCTCAAAGTGGCATTGGATAATAGGCATAACAGCAGGTGTGTGCTTAGTGGGAGTATGAATGCTAATATGTTTACCCAATATGGCGCACTTAAGATAAAGAAGTTCACTACATATCACCTTGTGTAAAAGAAGATATATAATCATCTTAGCAGCAGAGGAGAAATACAAACAATATGAAAAGTAAGGAAACAATTGATTCTAAATAGCCCACAAATTTCAATAACTGACCTCATGGACACCGCAGCAGAGGAAATATCAGATAAGAATTTAGAAAGTCCAAAAAGATCAATGGACAACTACAAAAAGAATTAAGGGACAATTTAAAAGAAGGAACAAAAGAATATTTCAAAAAAAAAAAAGCGGGAAAGAGATTGAAAAGAAAACAAAAATCCTAAAAATGAACGATTCAATAAATTAAGTTAAAAATTCAATTGAAAGCATTACCAATATCTTATAGCACATGGTTGAAAGATTTTCAGAACCCAGAAGATGAGGTTTGTAATCCCAAAAATACAGTGAGTAATAAAGAGAAGATTATGAGACCATGACCACAAAATCATAGAAATCTGCAGTACTATTAAGATACTAAATCTAAGAATTATTGCTGAAGAAGAATGCATTGAAATACAGACTAAAGGAATGTGCAACTTTTTAAAATTAGAGTTTTATAATTTTCACAGTGGTTTGGTTCATCCCAACAAGCTCATACATACCTAGAAATCGATTTCAGTTCATGATACACACCCCCAATCCCAGTTAGCATTCCTCTTTACCCTCCTGTCCTCCCTCCACTCTCCCATTCTTCCTCTACTCTACTAAACTTCTTTTCTGTTTTCTTTTAATTTAAATATGATTTGTTCTTTATGTTTTCCCACCCTTCTCTCCCCCTTTCCTTTATATTACTCGAGCTTGCACATATCATATATGGGAGAAAACATTTGATTTTTGAACTTCTGTATTTGAATTATTTCACTTAGCTTAATATTCTCAATTTCTATCCATTTACCAGCAAATGTCATAATTTTATTCTATTTTATGGCTGAGTGGAACTCCATTATATATATATACACACACACACACATACTTTTATACATATATATGTGTATATATATATGTACACACACACATACACACATAATTTCCTAATCCACTCATCTATTGAGAGACATTTGGTTTAATTCCATAATTTAGTTATTGCAAATTGTGCTTCTATAGACATTGATATGACAGATTGCTAGAGTATGCCAATTTTAGATACTTTGGGAAAATAACAAGGAGTATTCCATTCCTAGCTTTTTTTAAATGATTTTGTTAAGATAGAAGGACAGTGAGAGAGAGGGAAAGAGAATCAATTTTTATTGAAGTTTTCACTTAGTTGTGTAAGTGGGTGCTGGGGTTTGAACCCATGTACTTGCACATGCTGGGCAAGCACCCCAACCACCCAGTGACTGCTCCAGCCCCCCATTCCTAGTTTTTATAAGGAATTTCCATACTGCTTTCCAGAATGCATGTACTAATCTGAATGAAGTCTGCAAAAACATGTAAAATTTTACCTTTTTCCCCACAACCATGCTATGATTTGCTTGTATTCCTGATCATTGCCATCCTAAGTGAGATGAAATATTAGTGTAGTTTTGACATTTTTATTTTCATTTCCCTGATTGACAGAGATATTCAGTATATTTTCATGTATGTATTGGCCACTTGTGTTTCTTTTGAGAAATGTTTCTTTAGTTCTTTTGCCTGTTTATTGAGTGAGTTATTGGTTTGGGGGATTGTTTTGTTTTATTTTAGTGTTTGGCTTTTGCATGGAGTTTTTGTTTTTTTGTTTTTTTTAGTTCTTTGTATATTCTGGATATTAATCCCCTATTGGAGGAATTGCAGGCCAAGGTATTCTCCCATTCTGTAGGCTCTCTCTTCATGCTCTTAATCATTTTCTTTGCTGTGCAGATGATTTTAGTTTAATGGTATCAAATTATTGGTTCTTGGTTTTATTTCTGATGTTTTGGGGGCCTTGTTAAGTTTGTGCTGGCGCCAATGTAATGGAATGTTGGCCATTTTTTTTTCTAGCAGTTGCAAAATTTCTACTCTAATTCCTAAGTCTTTGATCTATTGTGCGTTGAGTTTTGTTCAGGGTGAGAAAAATGGGTCTAATATAATTTTTCTACCTACAGCTACCCACTTTTTCCAGCAACATTTATAGGGTGCAACAAGGATAGCGCTGAGGAGCCCAGGGGAGGGCAGGCCAACCTTGTGAGCAAGCAAATCCTAAGCCAATCAAAGGACACCACCAGATTGACAGGCCTTTTGGTCCCATAAAAAACATAAAAACAAGTTGACCTTTACTGTTATAGGCTTTACGCACTTCCTCTTTTGGCTGGGTTTCTATATAAGCTTGAGTGTGACTGCTAATAAACGAGTTCCTGATTGACCTGACTCCCTGTGGTGTCTGATTGTCTTTGGGGAAGGCTGGGGAACTGGCACTATAGAGAGCTCACCTTTCCCGCCCGGTCCCTTGTTCCCTGCTAGCGAGGGGCTGAGTACATCAACCGAACAAACATTTGTTAAAATGACTGTCCTTTTTCCAATATATATTTTTGGCACCTTTGTCAAATATCAAATTGCTATAGGTATGTGGATTTGTCTCTGTGCCTCCCGTTCTGTTCCATTGGTATTCATACCTATTTTGATACCAATACCACTCTGTTTTTGTTACTGCAATTGTGTAGCATAATTTCAGATCAGGTACTGTGATGCCTCCTGCTTCACTTTTCTTGCCTAGTACTCCTTTGACTATTCTGGGTCTTTTATTATTCCAAACGAATTAAGAATGCCATTGGTATTTTGATGCCAATTACATTAAATCTATATATTCCTTTTGGTAACATAACTGCTTTGGTAATATCACTTCTGCCTGTCTGAGAACATAGGATGTCTTTCCATCTTCAAATGTCATCTTCAATTTCTTTCTTCAATTTCTCTATAATTTTCAATATAGTGTTCTTTTTACCTCCTTGGTTAGATTATTTCTCAAGTATTTGAATTTTTGTGAGGTTATTTTGAAGAAATGATTTTCCTGATTTCTTTCTTGGTTGAATACTGTTGAGGTGCAGGAAAGCTATTGATTTATGGGTGTTGATCTTGTATCCCGCTACTTTGCTAAATAAACTTATAAGCTCTAGAAGTCTTATGTTGCAGAATTTTGGGTTTTCTAGATATAGCATGTCATCAATAGAGAGAGGTAATTTGACTTCTTCAGGTCTTATTTGTATTCCTTACAATTTGATGTAAATTCCTATGACACATGGAGTTTCCAGTGTTTTTAACATGAATGGGTTTTAGATTTTATCAAAGACTTTTCTGCATCTAATGAGATAACCATGTGATTTTTGCCTTTAATTCTATTTAGGTGCTGAATTACATGTAGGTATTTGCATACATTAAGACAAATTTTTATTCTTGAAATGAAACTTACTTGATCATGGTGTAATCATTTTGATGTGTTTCTGAATACAGTTTGCTAATATTTATTTTTATTAAGTATTTTTGCATCACTGTTCATCAGGGATATTGGTTTGCAGTTTTCTTTCCTTGAAGCATCTTGATCTGGCTTTTGTTTTTTTTAATCAGAGTTAAACTAGCTTTATAAAATATATTTAGACATTCTCTTACCTTTCAGTTTCATGGACCAATTTGAGAAAGACTAATGTTAACACTTCTGTAATGGTCTGGTGAAATTCAAGAATATTTCAGGTCCTGGACTTTTCTTTTTTAGAAGGCTTTAAATTACTATTTCAATTTCATTACTTGATATTAGTCTGTTTAGGTTTTCTATATCTTCCTGATTCAATTTGGGCAGGTTATGTGTGTCTAAAATTTTCTCAATGTCTTCCAGACTTTCTAGTTTATTGGAGTGTAAAATTTCAAAACAGGTTCTGATAACCTTCTCAATTTGAGAGGGGACTGGGGTGATAACTTTTTTATTTCTGATCTTGTTGATTTGCCTCTTCTCATTTTTTCTTTTGGTTGATTTGGCTAAAGTTTGGTCAATATTATTTATCTTTTCGAAGAATTAACTCTTCATTGCACTGATCCTGTGTATTGTTTTCTTATTCTCATTTTCATTGATTTTGGCTCTTATTTTGATTATTTTCTTTCTTCTACCGATTTGGGAGTTAGGTTGTTCTTCTTTTTCTATGGCCTTAAAGTGGATCTTATTTATTTGGGCTCTGTAATTTTTTAATGTAGGCACTCAGTGCTATAAATTTTTCTCTTACACTACTTTCATACAGTCCCAGAGATTTTGATATGTTGTATCTCTATTGTTCTTCATTTCTAAGGATTTCACATTTTTTAATTTCTATTCTCATTGAGCTGAAAAATCAGAAGTGAAACTTATTGGTTTGTCTTGATATGTGACCTGATGTTTCTTTCTTGTGGCTGAAAATACCCTTTCCTTATTTTTTGTTCAGCATTTTGATTTTGATATGTCTTGGTGAGCTTCTTCTTCTTCTTTTTTTTTTTTTTAAAGAGAGAAGAACAGTGAGAGAGGGAGAGAGAGAGAGACAGAGAGAATCACTTTTTATTGAGTTTTTCACATGGCTTTCATTGCTCTGACACTTAGTTGTGTACATTGGTGCTAGGATTTGAACCTGTGTACCACACCGATCAAGTGCCATACCTGCTGAGCCACCGCTCCAGCCCCCTTGGTAAGCTTCTTATTTAACTATTGCTATGTAGGGTCACGTAAGGCTCCTGTATGTGGATGTCTATCTCATTTCTGATATGGGAGACATTTTCTGAAACTATCTCATTGAAAATGTTCTTTATGGGGCTGGAGTGGTGACTTAGCAGTCAAGGCACTTGCCTGGCATGTGAGGATATGGATCTGAACCCCAGCACAATATACACAACTAAGTGTCAGAGCAATGAAAGCCAAATGAAAAACTAAATACAATTCTCTCCTTTCTTTCTCTCTCTCACTGTCCCTCTCTCTTTAGAAAACAAAACAAAACAAAAAATAAAAACAAAAACAAAAAAGAAAACATTCTTTATGCCTTTGGTTTATATCTCCATGTTCTCTTCTATCCCCATAATTCTCATGTTTATTCTTTTAACGTTGTCCCAGAGTTCTTGAATATTCTTGTTATGGTCTATAATATTTTCCCTTTATTACCTTCTGTCATAAAGCCAGTCTTCAAAGTCTGAAGTTCTGTCTTAAAGGGCTGAGTTTCTAGTTTCTATTCATTCTAATCTGTTAGTAAGGCCTTCAAGTGAGTTTGTAATTTGTGTCTTTCAATTCGAGGAGTTCTACTTAGATTCCTTTTACTACTTATATTTATTTACTAAAGTGGTCTTTCATCTGCAATTGCTCTCTTATTTACTATCTTAGAGCTTCTTTTAGTTCTTTGAATATTTTAATAATCAGGTTTTTTATATTCTTTCTCTGGGCTTTTGTCTTTCTCTCAGTAGAATCCTTTTGGGGGGGATTGTGATTTGGAGGGAGATTGTTTTCCTGTTTACTCATGTTTTCAGAGGTCTTGGACTTGCATGTCAATTGAGGTGGATTCCTTTACCTCTTTTTCTGCATGTTTCCCCTTGTTTGTAATTATCTTATTTGTTCTGGGAGTTCTTTTTGTTTTTGAAATGTGAGTAGATGTCTAGGGGTGGGAACTGAGGTCCCTCTATTATTTTTCTCCTTTACAGTCCTTGATGAATTGATGCTTTTGTTTCCTTATTTCTTTGTGTTACAATAATGTCAGAGAATGTTAAGTTCAGCAGAAGTCTCTAACCTGTGACCTCTTAGTGTCCTTGTAATTTCTCAACACTTCATAGAATGGGATGGAAGAAATAGTAGCAACAACTGTTGAAAACAATAAATAATCTTAAGTACTCAGTTGCTTTTATAACATCTTCAACAAAATCACTACTAATAAGCAGAAATGGTGTGCTTACTAATAGTCAACCATAAAAATAAAATAATCATGAACTAGATCTGGCTTTAAAGCAAACAACAGGTGTCAAATATATCATCCACAATAGTAATGATTGTATTAACATTAATGGTTGGTGTGGGATTTACGTAAGCCAATTATTTCTGGAAGATGGCAGAAATACAGTTAATTAGGGGGAAATAAAATGTATTAGGAAGTTAAAAAAGAGTTTACAATTTCAAACAGTGAGCAGAGTAAAGGCTGAAGAGGTATATCAGGTGATATTTATGTAGAATGAGGAGAAAAATAGAAAAAGCAAAGTTTTGGGAGAGAAGGAGTGATAATAGATTTTGATTGTTAACAGGACAAAATTAGAGAGACAGAGAAATAAAACAAACAGTTGAAAATAATACAAAACAAATGAAGATATATAATTAAAAAATCTGAATGCCCAAAAGACAATCCTGAAAAAAGTAATTATATTAAAATGCTAGAAATGAGAGAAAAAGAAACAAAGAAGTGTATGTATATATGTCTCTGAATCAATCAGCACAACTAGAATTCACATGTGTGTGCACACATGCATATATGGAAAGAACAAAAAAATAATAATAAAAAATAGCAAAATCTCAATGAAGACTTAAGGAACCATCTCCACTGAGGTGATCAAAATAGTTGACCAGATTGGGTGGTCACTGTCCTACGTCCAACAGTCTTTCTTTCCAACTCTTCTTTAGTTATGGAGTGAGAGTAAAGGCTGGGAGTTATTAGCCCCTTCCTGCTTTTGTGTTTTTCTCTGAGCTACAAGTTGCAATGGCTTAAGATTGAAGCAATTTGATATAAAATTCAATTTTCCATCTTACCTGTATGAGGGGGGGTTGTTTAGGAAGTACTGTCAATTTGGTCAGTTGGTTTTTTGTCCATATGGACCAGTTCTGTGTACTCCCAGGGCAAAGCATCTGCACAGCTCTGTGAGGCAAGTTCCAGTAGGTCGGATTTAGGTCAAATCAGACCTCAGAGACTTTGTTGGTTGGTGCTTGCTTTAGCAAGACTAGACTGACCTGCCTCTAGGGCTAAACAGTAGCCTTCTCTGATGCAGGTCTGGTTCTCAGGAGCATCTAAAGAAATTAAATTGTAGGGCATGGAAGCCATACTTCACATACAGCCCCCCATGAGCATGACTTTCCCAGAATTCATCTGTGAGTGCATTCACCCCTACCTGTTCCGTGTCCCAGTACACTTGAGTTGGGTATGTGAGCCTCCAGACTAAAAATAGAAAAAGTTGGGCTCCCCTTTGTCCTTCTGACTGGAAACCAGCTGGGTATGTTCTACTTTGTGACTGTTTCATTCAACATTCTCATATTCTGCCAGTCCCAGCCTAGGTTACAAGATAGGCACATGCTGGCATGTTGTGGCTGAATTTTTCTTATCTCCTGGGTCTTTTAAGTGCCTCGTTGTTGTGCTCACTCAAAGATGGCTCCAAACTCAGCTCTCCGTAGCCAGTTAATATAAAGAGCATTCTTTTCAAGCTCTAGCACACAATACAGACTTGGGATCAGCTCACTGAGAAGCTGCACCCTAACTGCTTTGGTGCAAGCTAGGGTACCAATTTGAATGCATGTTTCCTCTACTCCACTATGTTCCATCTCTCCATGAGTTTTTGGAATGCACAACTTTGTGAATGAAAAAATATCATCATAAAATGTCCCAAACTTTGGAAATGAGATTGAGTTCCAAATACAGGATGCATTTAGAACCCCAAATAGGCAAAAATTTAAAAAAGATCCTCTCCAAGACACATTATAATTAAAGTGTCTAATATATATATATATATTATACACATATATATGTGTGTGTGTGTGTGTATTCAAATCAACATGGATGGAAATAAAAATCATCCTTCTATAATAATGCAGTATATACATGATTTTAACTTTCCACTTAAAATGTACAGACTGGCAGAGTGGATTAAAAGGCAAAACCCAACCATAGGTTATTTGCAAAAGACTTACTTTATGTACAAAGACATTCATAGTCTGAAGGTGAAAAGATGGAAAAAGATATAGCATGCAAACTAAAACTGAAAGCAAGCAGGAGTCGCTACTGTCATGTCTGACAAAGGAGACTACTATCGAAAATTATTCAGAAAAGACAAAGAAGGTCACTTCATACTGGTTAAAGAAACTATGCAAAAATAAAGTATAATGATTATGAATATTTGTGCTCCAAACATCAGTGCACTTATGTGCATAAAATGAACCTTACTCAATATAATGAATCAAAGAGAGCCCAGAAAAATAATACTAGGTGACTTTAACAAAGATCTCACACCAATACTTAAACATCCAGAAATAAATTGAGTCTTCATAACTAACAAATAATATTAACCAAATGTATCTACCAGATACCTATATAATATTTTATCCATTGTCAACTAAAGTCACATTTTTTTTTTCAGTTGCACATGGAGTCTGCTACAAAATATACTGTACTGCAGGAAACAAAGCAACTCTTAGGGGGAAAAAAAGAAAAGAAAAAGAAAAAGAGAAGAGATAATTTCTTCCCTTGTATTTCTTGCATCTTATTGGATCATAATGACCTGAAATTAGAAATCAATAGCAGTATAAATAAGGAAACAATTTAATACATATAGATTAAATAATAACCTTTTGAATAAGGAATGAGTGATAGAAGAAGTCAAGGGAGAAATAAAAATATTCTTAGAAACATATGAAAACAGAGATATAAGGTATCAAAAAATTTGAGATCTATGCAACCAGTTTTTAGAGGAAAGTTTATAGCATCATTTAACAAAAACAGAAATCTCTCTAATAAATAATTTAATCTTACAGCTTAAGGCCCTAGAGAAGCAAGAACAAACTAACTGAAAACTCAATAGAAGGCACAAAATAATTAAGATTCAGAGATGAAATTAATACAACAGGGTATTAACAATGATACAAAGCATGAATGAAATGAAGAGTTGGTTAATTAAAAAAATAATTAAGTTGAAAAATCCCAAGTGAAGTTAACATAAAGAAAGAGAAGACTCAATAAAGTTAGAGATGAAAGAGGAGATATCACCAGAGACAGTTTTGAACTCCAGAAGATTATTAGGAACTATTTTGAAAATTTATATTCCAATAAATTAGAAAATCTAAAAAGTATTGGAAATTTCTAGAAACATAAGACCTATCCAAATTGATCCAAGAGGATATAGAAAACTTAAATAGACCAATATCAAGCAATGATGTTTAAACAGTAATTAAAAAAAAAACCTTCCAAGAAAGAAAAGCCCAGAATCAGATGGATTCTCAGCTGAGTGTTACCTGAACTTTAAACAGAATTAATTCCAATACTCCTCAATTTATTCCAAGGAAAAGGAATGGAATGGATACTCCCAAATCAATCTGTCGAGTGAGCACCACTCTTTTAGTCAGCTTTTCATTGCTGTGACTGAATGATCTCACAAGAACAGTTTTAGGAGGACAAGTTTATTTTTACTCTTTACAGTTTCAGAGGTCTTAGTACTTGGATGGTCAGCTCTATTCCTTGTGGCTCTAGGTGTGGCTCAATAACATGGTGGCAGCATGGCATAAGGGAGCAAAGGGCTGTTGTGAAGCAGAGCAGAGAAAGCAATTCCACACCAGATACAGAATATATAACCCTAATGATCTACACCCTACCAACCTGCAGTTGCCAGTTAATCCCCATAAGGTGATTATGGGGATTAACTGATTGGGTTAAGGCTTTCATAACCCAATCATTTCACCTCAACCTTCCCAAATTGTCACATGTGAGCTTTTGGGGGACACCTCACATTCAAACCATAACATTTTGCCCCTGGCACCCAAAAGCTCATCAATCTGACAAAGCAAAATACATTAGTGGATTTTCTTTTTTTTTTTAATTTTTTATTAGTTAAATATGGACTTACAATTAAGGGAAAATCACTATCAAACAATCAAGAACAAATGTATATTAGCCAAGGCTGATGCCATTTCATGGTTTCTGCCCTTGGGTTCCCCATGGTTCTATGTTTCTCCCAATTGAACTCCTGTCTTAAATGGGCTTCTGCTGGAGGTTGGAGATTTCCTTCTGAGTTGATTCCCCTATACTCCCTCCCTCCAGTCTCCTTGATATCCTTCCTAATCGCTCCTCCTTCCCTGCTCCCCTACTTATGTCTCCAGGTATCCTAGGCAAGGTTCCCCCTGTTTGTGTAAAAATTCATGCATGTTGAGGTTATTAGTAGCTTAGCCATCTATCATACTATTTCCGGTTGTATTTTAGCTTCCACAAATGAGAGAAAACATTCGACCCTTGAGTCTCTGACATTGGGATACTTTACTCAGCATAATTTTTTCCATCTCCATCCATTTGGCTGCAAAAGCCATAATATCATTTTCTCTAATAGTCGAGTAGTATTCCATTGTATATATGTACCAAAATTTTTGAATCCACTTGTCAAGTGAGGGGCATCTGTGTTGGTTTCATAATCTAGTTATATCAACCACCTTATGACCCATTAGTCCAATTTTCAGAGGTCCCATAGCCTCAGCAATTGCAAGATTACCCAAAAGTCCAAGTCCAAAGTCTCCTCTGATACTCAAGGCAAATTCTCAGTGTGAGCCCCTGTAAAAAAACAAATCAAGTTACATATGTCCAATATATAAAGGTACATAGTAAATATTTCCATTCAGACAAATAGGGTTACACAAAGAAGGGATGGGATCAAAACAAGTCCAAATCCAGATGGGGAAATGAATCCTGTAGTTTCATTTCTGGTATTTAGAGCACATGGTATCATGTTGTTCTCTATAAAAGGCTTATGTAGCTCGACACCTATGTCCTTGCTGGTTGCAGTCCACATGGCCTCTCTGTTGGCTTGTATGTGCTCAATTACTATAGCTTTCCTCAGCAGTGATTCCACAGTATGGGTATTTCTTAATCTCAGTAGTCTCCAATACAGCTTTGGCTTCCTCCTGGCATCTCCATGCATCATCTTCTCAGGGGTTTTTTGAGGGGACTTCTACCCTAGGACACATTGCCTGGCCTCCAAGGCCTTCCTTCGAAATCTCAGTGGAAGCCTCCTTGACCCCTTAAATTCAGCATCCTGCAATCCTGCAGAACTAGCAGCTAGGCCTGCTGTCATCTTGAGAAGTAGTCAATCCTTCAGGGACCCCAGCAGCAACAGCCTGAATGTCTGGGTGGCTGTCCACATTAAAAAACCTTCCTAGACCCCTTCTTGGAAAAAGAGTGCCCCAATGACCTCTTCTCAAGAGAAAACAATGGAGTTAAGAAAGGGAACTAAGAGGGGAGCGAGGTAGGGTTGGAAAGAAATGAAATTTACCAAACCACGCTATGTGCATATTTATGAACATATCACAATTAATTCCACTGTTGTGTATAACTATAATAGACCAATAAAATAATTAATAGAAGGAAGACCATAATGGCATATAGTGGCATAATGGGATTCAGAATGGGGAGAGAAAAGGGAAGGGAAAAGTTCTTGGGATTGAAATGGAGCAAATGGTGTTATATGAATTTATGAATATGTCAAATGAGCCTAACAATTATGTATAACAATATGGTATCAATAAGAAAAGGAGAAACAGTAAAAAATTAAATAATAACAATTGATTTCAGAAAAAAACTGATAATACATTATTAAGAGATCAAATATTATCTAAGTAAATGAATATATCATATTCACTGATTAGATAATAGTGTAAGGATATCAATTTTTTCCAAATCATACTATAATTTTAAATGAATCAAAATAGAAAATAAAAAAATCCCTAATCCTTAGAAACCAGATTTGTTAATGAAAGTTGACAAAGTGAGTCCAAGATGTTTATAAGAATAAAAAGAGCCTAAGGAAACCAAGATCATATTAAAGAACAATTGAAGTGAGTTGGACATTCTTTGGGTCCAACCTCACCACTCTAGTTCTGTGATAGCTTCCTGCAGTAAAACCTGGAAATGTTTCAGTTCAACTGCATTATATTTTTTCATGCTTAATGTTCTGGAGTTTCTCTGTTTGTTCTCTCCTAATTTTCACCTATATTTTCTGGACGTGTGAAGGGGACACCCTTTGTCCTGTGGAAAATAAGTGAATATTGGTACATGGAAGTTCCATTCATCCATTCTTTGGGCAGACAATTTTGAGGTACATCCATATACTTCTAATGTTCATCAGATGGTCTTAATGGAACAAACTCTCTGCTACCCACAGTGGTAGCCAACTTAAGAACACAGCCTTGAATTTTTTTAAAATTTTCTTCTCATTATTTTGGTCTCTTGTTCTTATCCAATGAAGTCATTATCCAGACTAATTTTTCTACATTAAAATAAAGTTTCAGGGAGGACATGAAATAACCATTATGAGGCTCTACAGATAATTTATTTAATGTTTATATTGAACAACTTCAGCAGGCCTCTCATTCCAATTTTGGTATCTAGGGAAAAAGAACAAGATGATACTTTAGGGGTAAAAATTAAAAGATTTGATGAATCAAAATTTATCCAGATTTAACCAGGCTGCTTGGTCCTGTATACTGGAAATCTGCCAAGACTTCTGAAATAAACTGCAACACTGGGGTCCTAGTATTAAGTTCAAGGTAAGAGATCATACAAGATCACTCTCATTTTGAACAATATACAATAGTTTCTTCAATACACCCTCAATTTCAATAATTGACTAGAAATGCTCACAGAACTCACTAAATTATGATTTATTATGGGAAAGGAAATAAATTAGGATGAATCAGTGGAAAGGGCACATTATTGGGTTCTGGAAAGATTTTCACATTATATTTCCATTGCTTTCAGTACACATTACCTTTTTTACCCTGATGTGTGAAAACACATGTGAAGTATTGTCATCCTAGGAAACATAACTTGGCCAAGGTTCAGAGATTTTACTGGAGCTTCACTACATAAGCATGGTTGATGGATTAATCATCTATGTAGTTGAACAAAATATCACCATCCACACTCCAGATATATAGCTCATGGGGCTCATCATGAGTCACCCTGTCAAGGTGAATGCTCAGATGTATACATGGGACCCCACTATAAATAACAAGCATCCTCTAATTCAAGAAATCCTGAGTTAAACACCAAATGTTGAAGAAAAAGATATATCTCTCATTGGGCAAAGTCAAATTCTTTATTACACAATACATTTATACAGAATATGAAAATATTTTAAAATACGGCATTATGCCCCATGGTGTCAACAAAACAGAACAGGGATTTGATCCCTCCCTCTGTCCCATGACTCATGGAAGCAAGTTTCAGTGCTCCAACTCCTCTTCTAGAATAGTTTCAACCTTCTTTTATACCTCTGACAAAAACACTATGTATCGTGGAATATGAACCCAAATGCTAGCTACCCACTAGAAAAACACATACAGTATGAAGAACCAGCAAAACTTTAAAAAGACATAAGACAAGTATACACTAATAAAGGGGTTAATCAGGTGTTTGAATTATTAAAAGTAATAATTTCTGAAAAATATTTGCAAGAAGTCATTATAAAACTGGCTTCACAAGAAATTAACAATACTTTTTGAAACAAATGTGAAAAATGAGTGTATTTAAAAATGTTGAAGAAGAAAAAGGGTGGATGGATTTTATCCATACCTATTTCCATTTGTACAATTGTTATATAAAGTGCTAACGCTGTAGGAAACCAGGTTTAGGTTATATGTATCTCTCTGTGTTGTATCTTAAAACTGCAAGTGAATCTTCAATCATCTCAAAATCAAAAGTTAAGAAATTAGCATTTAGCAATAAACTAGAAGGTATTACAAGGCCATCAGTTGAGGTTTCAGCTAAAATCTCTGTACGATCATCATTTCCCAAATTTTAGTTTAATATGTCAACAACGAAAATGAGTACTTAAAAAAAATTGGACCTAAGACTGGGGGGTATAGCACAGTGGTAGAGCACTTATCCAGCAAACTGTATGAAGTAACATAAAAAAATGTGTTATTATGTTGACTGATACTCATCTCAAGCATGCAAGGTTATTTTAGCACCTAAGATCAATTAATGTAATGCATCATATCATACAATAAAATACAAAAAAAGCATTATCATCTCAGTAGACACAGAAAAAGCACTTCATCAAATCCTAGTCCGTTATTGATTTAAATCCACACAGACACACACAGAGACACAAGTGTGCACAAACACACCCAACCCCCCATGCACACATGTGCACACACAAAGAACTAAGAACAGAAAGGAATTTTGAGATTATTAACACTGTGGGAAAACCCACAACTAGCATTCTACGTAATAGTGAAACAATGCGCTTCCTCACTAAGGTCAGGACAAGACCAGGATATGAGCTGCCACTTCTTTTAATTAACATTCAAGTGGACATTGTATCCAGAGAAGTTGGACAAAAGAAATTACAAGAAGCATCTGCAATGCACAGGAGGCAGTAAATTTTTCCCAACTTGCAGATGACATAACATTTCATATAGAAAATCTGAGAACTACACTAAAAAACTAATAAAACTAAGAAGTTATTTTTGCAAAATATCAGGACATATGTCAAAAATAGGAAAAAAATTGTATACACTGGCAATGAATACCTCAAAAAATAAATTTAAGAATTGGATTTAGCATCAAAAAAGATAAAATAGGGCTGGAGAGGTAGCTCAGCAGTTACAGTGCTTGCCTGACATAAGTGAGGACACAGATTCTAACCCCAGCACCACATACATAAGGCAGTCTTAAAGCAACAAAAGCCACATGAAAGGCCTAATAAAACTGATTTTCTCTCACTGTTCCTCTCTTTAAAAAAAAGGATAAAATAATTAGGATCACATTTTAAAAAATGTTATTTACTCTGAAGACTATAAATTACTGTTGAGAGATCTAAATAAATGAGGAAATATCTTAAGGTTATGGAACCAAAGTTGTTTCAATTTGAAGATAGCAATATTTTACAAATTGACCACTGAGTCAATGCAATCCCTATCATAATTCCAACTATCTTCACTACACAAATTGACAAGATGATATTACATTCATATGAATTAGCAAGAGACTCAGATATATAAAATAATCTGGAAAAGAAGAAATTAAATAGAATAAAAATATTATCTATTTCAAAACTACAATAAAGCAACAAGTGTGGTACTGGTTAAAGGTAGAGACATAAATCAATAGGATAAAATTAAAAATGTGTATATAAAATCTCATGTCTTCTCTCAAAATTTACAAAGATGCCCGGAAAGTAATAGACTCTCAACAAATGTTGAGACAACTAGATAGCCATATGCACAAGAATGAATCTGAACACTTACTTAACAAGATAAAAAATTTTAACAAAAGAATACGTCAAAGGCATAAAGTGCTAAAACTATACAAAGTCCTTGAAGAAAACATGGGAAAATTTTTCCTATCTTCAGAATTAACAATGAATGTTAGATATAGCATGAAAAACATAAATGAAATATCAAGAGCAAAATAAAAATTAGATAATTCAATAATTGTTAGAAATTGGTTATCTTTCAAAGGATACCTAAGCAAGTGAGAAGAGAGTCTAAAGAATAGAAGAATATATTTACAAAAAATCTGTGTTATGCAACTTTAATGTGCAGAAAATATGTAAAAGTCAATAATAAAGAATCCGAATAGACATAAATCTATATAATTTGTATACAGATGTGCAAATTGTAAATAAGCCCATGAAAAGATGTTCAGCATAATTAGTCAAAAGGGAACTGCAAATAGAAACAATTGGATATCATTTCATATCACCATTTAATGGCTCAAATCAGCCATTCTGTTAAATTTTTAGGTGGTTCCTAAATAAGTTAAATAAAAGGGTATAGCCAATATTTGAAAAAAATATTCAAACAAAGATTTGAACACAAGTGTTCTCTTTATAGCAGCACTATTCACAGTAGCCCAACTGTGTACAGTAGCCATTAGTCAATCAGTAAATGATTCAATAATCTGCTATTGCCACACAATAAAGTATTGTGTTACTGTAAATAGTACTGATACAGACTATAATGTAGATGAATCTTGAAAACATTATGCTAAGTGAGAGAAGTCAGGCACAAAGGGCCAAGTGTTTAACATGATTTCATTCATATGAAGCCATTCAGATTCAGGAAACCTTAACAGAAAGTAGATTTATGGTTGTTTAGGAGTGATTAGGGAATGGGTACATATAGGGCTTCCTGGAAGTAATGAAACTGTTTTAAAATTTTTGTAATGGTTGCATTTTTTTGTGAATGTTTTTAAAATAACTTATATACTTTAATGTGTGAATGTCAGGAAGTGTGAAAGACGAATTAATGCAATAGTTAAAAATTGAAAGCACAGTGAAGATTCTGGGGTTTTGCAGTCATGGATGCAGCTTAAATTTTGAATAGAGTGTACAGATTAGGTTTAATTGACAATGTGAGATCTGAGGGATTTGGTCAGTGATGTCCACACATCATTCCAGGCCAAAAAATAGAGCCTGAGGTCTAAGTTGGGACACTCAAGAAGCAGCAAGCAGGCCAGGACTACCAGACAGATCAGTATGGAGCCATGAAACAGGAGTTGGGGAGTTAACAGGGGGACCTGAACATGAAAGATTTATAGACACTTATAAGAATTTTATTTTTTTCTCTAAACGAAATGGAGAGACAAATCATTGTTTCAATATCAATATTTAAATAAATTGGAACTGTCACCCAAATTCAATATTTAATTAATTAGCAATAATATACAAATATGCAATTAAATTACAAAATGACAGCTTTCAGAAGAGGATGCTACTAACAATCTTAGTTTAAATTGAAATTAATTGCAATATATCATGTACTATGTGAATGTCTAAAGGAAAATGTGACTGTAATCTTAGTTATATCTACTCATATTTTTAACACTTGAGAATATAAATTGGGCCCATAATTTTCAAAGTCAACTTAAAAGTCAGAGGCATCATATGCAACTTTACTGCTTTCTGGCACGGTGATTGTTGTTCAATGTAGATGATTTTTTTCAAAGATTACTAAGTCTAAAAACATATTTGGATCGAAAAGAACATAACACAGACATCTCTCCCTTTAGAAATCAATTATGTTCAATGCAGCATGAAAAACTGACAAAGGAATCGACTCTAGAGATGCCAGGGAGCTTGAATCTACATGAAAGGAAACTTCCCCGTTTTATTACATTATATGATTATTTTACACAAGTTTGGTACACCTGAACTTTGGACCAAGGGCAAAGAGAGATGAAAGGATTAATTCTTAACATATCAAGAATTTAAAACAGAAGGAAGGTTGTCTTAGGAAGTTTTGACATAATATTTATCATCTGTGCTCACATTTTCCATCATTCCATGTACAGCTTACAGACGGCTTTCATTCAAGTTCAGAAAAGAGCACGTTATAACTAGCTCTTAATTAATCACAACAGAGGGAAATTGGTCTCTAACAAGACTCTGCTTATGCACTTGAAAGAGGCAGTTTATATATTACAGTGGGCCCTTCTTGAAATGTGAGACACAAACACACATTTTAGGAATAAATGGTGTACCTCAGGGGTAGAGTCCTCCCTGCCATTGCAGGAGGCCCAGGGTCCAATCCCCACTACTGCAACAACAAAACTCTACATTAGAGAAATGAAATAAACTCTGGGAAAATATATGAGAAAATATTGACTCTAAAGCTAAATAATAGGGGGATACAAAGGACAGATTATATTCAATTTATTTTTCTCTTGTTCTCTGTGTTTTATGAAATCCACCTTGATTCCCTTCAGTTTCTGGTGCTCATGAGAAATGCCATTTTCATTATTTTAAGCTTCTAGGACAATGAAAGAATTCCTTTTTTATCCACTGGGTCATGACTGAATGATAGTAAGAGTATCTTATATCATATTTATTGTTCAACCAAACTCTGCTTCACAGTTTAAATTCAATTTAAAGAAAGAGAATTTATTGAACACATAACACATACATAAAAGGCAGCAAAGATAAATGTACAGAAGTCAGATTCTTGAGTTATACAAACTTTAATGCTGAGTTTTATTTTGACAATTTACTTTTCTTGCACAGGCTCAATTTCTCCTGGTTTAGGAGGGATATGCTAATACATACCAAATAGATATTAGTACAGAATTTTATATTTAAGGTGAATCCACAAAATCTCATATGAGCCAGGAAATGACAGCTATTGATATTAATAGGTAATTTATTACATTTTTACACTATATATAGCCTAGGAGAAGCAAGAAACACAGCTACTAAGTCTGATTAGTCTTATGCAATTTTGAATATAAATGTAAAAAATAGAAAAGTACAAGTTTATAAAATAGAAAATTACACGTCTATGCACAAACATATGAATTCAAATAAGTTTTCTGTGAAATACTACTGCACATGTTTCACATATAAAATATTACCTTAGACATTTCAGTGTTTCTTTTATTGTGGTAAAATTTTTACTACAAAGAATTCCCCCTTTTAACTCTTTTTAATATGCAGTTCAGTGATACTAAATAGATTCATAATGCTGTACAATCATCACCATCATCCTTCTGCATACTTTTTCTATCTTGTAAGCCTGAACTGTATATTCATTAAGCAAAGAGTACCCACTCCACATCTCCCCAGCCTCTGGCAACCACCATTCTACTTTCTGTCTCTGATTCCACTTAATCTGAATACTTCATTGAAGTGGAGCCATAAAATATTTACTTTCTGTGACTGGCTAAATTCAGTTAGCATAAGGTCCTGAAGTTTTGTCCACCTTGTAACATGCATCAGAATGTTTCTTTTTTAAAGCTGAACAATGTTACATTTTATGTATAAATCATATTTTGTTTTTCATTCACCTATTGATGGGCACTTGAATTACTTCCATGTTTTAACTACTGTGAAGAGTACTGCTACAGATAGTGTATGTCTTCCTCTTTAAGGTTCTGTTTTCAATTATTTTGGGTATATACTCAGATGAAGGATTGCTGAATCATGTGGTAATACTTTATTTTTTTCAACAGCAGGGGTGCATTTTATACTTCTGCAAACAGTACTCAATGGTTCTTCACCTCCTCCCCTCAAAAGAATTTTGTCCAGACCAACTATTTATATTGCAAAAAGTGGAAAATAGTATTTTTAGCAAATACTTTTTCAATGATCATCATGTTGAATAAGGTGTCAAAGTATGATTTCATATAAATTTAGAAAATACTAAATATTTTTTTAAATTTCATTTTATTCTCTATGCTTATTTTCAATCATATTGTTTCTCATCATTTTCACTCTGTATCTTCAGGATTTCTTTTCTGAAACATACAATTCTGACATTCAGTTAAGCTTCTTTCACTCAAAATTTTATATATTTGCTCATACTTTCAAGTTAGTTATCCTACCTTTTTATATTCTTTTTAAAATGTTCAAGTTTGTATTTGCCGTGTGTCTGTGTGTGTGTGTGTGTGTGTGTGTGTGTGTGTGTGGTGTTTTGCAGAAAATCAAACCCAAGGCCTTAAGCAAGCATTCTACCACATAGCAGTTTTTCCAACTCACCCTCTTTTTTGAATTCCCACATTATCAAATAAATTTTTCCCTCTTTATTATTTGAAGATTCATTTCATTATAATTATTTTTTATCTCACTCAGTTTCTTTATCCTCTTGGTTAAGTATCTGCATTTCATCTGATTTGTTTTCATGTATTGCATTTCTCATGTTAAGCTAGTCTATTTTTACATTTTTATTCTGTTTTATAGAGGTTGTGCTTCCCTGAATTTTGTCTAAGAGGTCAAACAGTTCACTGAAATTTTTATCTGATGCATTGTATTAAATTATTTCATAGAGGTCATAATTCCTATGGTTCTTTTCAGAGATCTCCTGCATAGTGGTCAAGTCTCCTTCCAAATGGTCAAGGATGAGAGATTGAGCTATGAGCTGGGATCTGGGTCAATTTAGAGTCTACAGTACTGAGTGCACTAGGTACTTGCTGCCCTCACTCTATATTTCTTTGACACACTGCCCCAGTGCAGTAGAAGATCAGGAATAACCATGAGCCAACATTTAGTCTGTTTTCTCATTTGCCAATTGTACCCACAGATTGGACTTTTTGAGATAATTCAGCCATCATGTATCTTGTGTTTAGTTTGTTCTCTTGGGCTATCTAAAATTTTTCTTCTTACAATAACTATAACAAGAAAGCTTGGGCATGGATAGTGCTATAAAATGTATGAATGTGGTATGTGGTCAACAGGGCAACTTGCAGCTTCTGAAATTCTTAACTATACAAAAGGAAATAAGACTTTTTGAGTCTGCTTAGTTGATTATATTTGCTGGTTGAATATATTTGCCCTTTTCATGACTTCAAAATTATTTTAAAAATCTGAACTTTTTGTAGTAGTACATTAGTTGATTTAATGCAAAAGTGTTAATTTTCATCTAACATTTGTATAACAAATTTGCTCTGACAGGCCATGGATAGCAATTCACTTCATAGCAATTTATAGTATTTCTATATTAAGTTGAATTATTTTTAACTAGATGGCCTTTGCCTTAATAAAAATATGAAAAAGCAATACCCTTTTTTATAATTAGGTTCAAAAGTTGACATTCTCCTTCCTGGAAGGAATAATAACACAAAAATATTCAACAGCTTTGGTATTCATTAGCATATATTAAGCCCTATATGCACATGAATACACACACACACACACACACACACCCTCCATTATATTCATAGTTAATTCTTTGTTTTTTATTTTTAAGAAATAGAAGGACAGTGAGAGAGACAGAGAACCAATTATATTTAATTTTTCATGTAGCTTTCATTGTTCCAACACTTCCTTGTGTACGTGGTGCTGGTGTTTGAACCTGCATCCTCACACATGCCAGGCAAGGTCTGTAACCGCCGAGGCACTGCTCCAGTCAATCCACAGCTAATTGTTCTATGACTTCATTTGTTAGCACAAAATAAAACTATCACACTATATACTCAGTATCAAATTTTCAGGATGGACTATTTTACATGTTTTATTTCCAAGGGATTAGAATATTTAGGGAGCTCTTTCTATATTTATTTGGAAGTGAACTAAGTATTGGAAAACAGCTATGATTTTACCCATAATAACACTACTGTCATCAAAAAAGGAAAGCTGGTACAAATGATAACAGAAAATTTGTACTATGTCACCAGTGTTCTAATTCTGCTAATCTTTAATTTTTTGATCGTAGAAAATCTTTGTACCTATTGTCAGTTTCATGTAGAGTTCATCAATATTCCAATAAAAATTTGTTGCTTGCTTATGACAAACTATAATATATCTTTTTTTTTGTTCCATATAAATCAAGAAAGCACAGAATCCATTTGCAAAGCCTTGAGTATCTAATCAGGGACTGAGAATAGGAAAAAAATAAATAAACAAACGCATGGAGGCAGTGAGTAAGATGCAACACCCAAGCTTTCAGGGAAAGGGTCCACACTTTAAGAAAAGGCAGGATTAACAACTTTAAACTTAGTAGAAAAAGAAGTAGGGTCAACACTACAGGACATAGGAGTCAGCAGCACCTTCCTTAACAAAACTCCCATGGCTCAAGCAGTAAAGTCAAGAATAAATGAATGGGATGCAATTAAACTAAAAAGTTTTTGCACAGCTAAAGATCTAGTCAAGAGCATCAAGAGAGAATCTACAGAATGAGAGAAAACCTTTGCCTGCTACACCTCAGACAGAGGGTTAATATCCAGAATATACAAAGAACTAAAGAAACTAAACACCAAAATCACAAATAATCCAATCAATAAATGGGCTATGGATCTAAAAAGAAACTTCTCACCACTGGAAGTCCAGAAAGCCCATAAATATATCAGAAAATGCTCTACATCGTTAGCTATAAGTGAAATGCAAATCAAAACTTCCATGAGATTCCACCTCACTCCTGTTAGAGTGGCAAAAATGAAAAATTCTAACAACAACAGATGCTGGAGGGGTTGTGGGAAAAGAGGAACACTGTTACACTGCTGGTGGGACTGCAAACTGGTTCAGCCACTATGGAAAGCAGTGTGGAGAATCTCAAAAAATTAAGGATGGAACCACCTTATGAACCAGCTATTCCACTCCTGGGTATTTTCCCAAAGGAGTTAGAATCAGCATATTATAGTGATGTGGCTTCATCAATGTTTATAGCAGCTCAATTTACTATAGCTATATTATGGAACCAATCCAGGTGCCCCTCACTTGATGAGTGGATACAAAAACTTTGGTACTTATATACAATGGAATACTACTCGGCCATTAGAGAAGAGGATATTATGGCTTTTGCAGCCAAATGGATGGAGATGGAAAGAATTATGCTAAGTGAAGTATCCCAATCTCAGAGACTCAAGGGCCAAATGGTTTCTCTCATCTGTGGAAGCTAGAATACATCAGGAAGCAATATGTTAGATGGCTAAGCTAATAATAACTTCAAGTTGTGTGATTCATAACGCAACAGGGGTTTGCTCCCTAGGATACCTGGAGGTGTAGGGTGGGGGACAGGGTGGAGGGAGGGCTTAGGAAGAATATCTAGGAGACTGGAAGGTGGGAATATGGGGGAATCATCTCAGAAGGAGATCTCTGAACTCCATGAGATATCCATTTAACTCAGGGGTTCTTCTGGGGGAAACAGCAACATGGGGAACCCCAGCTGAGCATCCATAACATGGCATTAGCCCTGGATAACTAAGTATATATACATTTGTTCTTGAATGTTTGATAATGTTTCCCCCTCAATTGTAACTCCATATTCATCTAATAAAAAAAAAGAAAGGGCAGGATTATATAATGAAATATTGGAATAATACCTGGATATCAACACCATTTACAGTTATAAGCAGCATAAATGATGCTTGTCTATTTGTAACAAGACAGGGAGTTATTTAAAAGCATTAACAAGAAAGGGAGTTTGAAAATATCATCAAGGCAATTGAGCAATTCAATATAAAGTCAATGTAGCCAGATATAATGCCCCAAATCATGTGACTGAAGTTTGCCCTAGCAAGCACTACTGCCCAAAGCTTCCATGGGTGAACTAAATTCTTCACCTGCCTTCACATGGAACATTTTGCTTTGCCTCTATCATTGCTAGAATTATTGTCACAGGAAAAATGATCTCTCAACTACCTCTAGCCATGAATAGAGAAAAGGTTCTGTGCTCTGATCTCAGAACCACTTCAAACTCAAGGTGAGTGACTTTGACAGGAGCCCTTCAGTTCTCATACCCACAAAATGGATGAAAACACATGAATATTGAACAATTGCTACCCAATGAGACACCTGAGGATAACTGTTCTCTCAAAACAGGAAGGAGCTATGAAGATGAGTGCTAAAAGTAAAGAAAAAGAAAACAGAAAATAAAGTTCCCTGAAATCCTCAAGCTGTTCACATGAATAAAAGCAATGAGGTTTATTTTATACATAAACATGGGAGCTCTTCCATGGTTGAGAGATAGAAAGCTGATAAGGATTTGGGTCTATTTTGGTCAGACAGAGGGGCTATGCATCTCATAGGCTCTCTTCCATCAGCAGAATAGCTGCAATTTCTCCACTGCCCCACAAAGGTAGTAACTGCTTATCACATAAAATGGAGACTTTAAAAAGAAGCATTTTGTCTTTTACTGACTCAAACATGCCTCTCTGTCAGATCCCAAAAAATTAGGCACCAGAGCACTGTTGCGTTCTCTTTCAGGGTTCTAACTTAAGACAAAGGAGGTCAGGGTCGTCTTCTCATAGTCCCTTTAGTTCCACTACACAAACACCCAGAATCTACCTAAACTCTTTCTGTACAATTACAACTTCAAATGTTCATCATTGTATGCATGTATGTGTTTATCTTTTTATCTGCTATTCACTAACATCTACCAATCCATTAAAAATATTGATCCCATAAGAGGTTTGAGATATATCTAAAGCAATCTTTCCTATACTGTATTTTGTGAAAAACAAATTTCCAAAGAACTGCTGTCATTTTAGATTTTTATTAATTAGTGATTGAAAGTGCATGGTAATAGAGGTGTAATCTCACGTATGGTGTGTACACTTATGGCTTTAGTAGTACACATAAATATCAAAGCTATCAGAAATATTCTCAAATAGTGATATGTACACAGATATGT
>PVKS010017497.1:0-41923 GCA_004027875.1 Aplodontia rufa
AATAGATGACTTATAAATTACCCAGTGTCAGGTCCAGTATCACATTAACAACAGGGGCCAAGACACTCCCAGATGCAAGATCCTGAAATGGCCAGCAGGTGAGCAGGCAGTGCCCTCGGAGGCAGTGACTTCGAGGACATGAGGACACACCTTGTCTGAGAGGGCAAGCACGTGCTGCTCTCACGTTTGCAGAGGGAATGGGACTTCACCACAGCATGTCACACTTCCGAGGGGCCTCGCGAGCCAGTGAACTGGCCCTTGCCCTGGACATGGCCTTCCTCTCCTTGCTGCCCAGGGTGCATGTGAAGCTGGTGTGGCTGCCAGTGCCCCTGCACTGGGTGGGGGCTGTTGAGAAGCCACGCAGCTCTGTCCCCCACAGGAGGGCTCTTCCATGAGGAACCGCAAGTTCCTAACGCACGTGCTCTATAAGAAATGTGTAATGTGACTTGGTGCACAGAATCCACTTCAAAAGAAGTGGGCTTTACCTCACGATGCCCACCTTCATGCTGGGGGGAGTGTTGGGCCGACGTGACCCAGAGGGCGAAGTCCAGGTGGAAGAACAACCCCACGGTGGGGATCGTGGTGACGAATTCACACTGGTCACTGCTGTGAAGCAATGACACAGCAGGAACCATAGTGTCACATGGCTTTCCCAAGCAGCAGTGCGCTTCAACTGCGGTCACAGTCACTGAAACCCAGTGAAGTATCCGCATCTCCAGCAGGCATCCTGACCGTGAGACAGTTTCACTACCCAGGAGACTGGGAAGACAGACAGGGACAGACAGCTTCCTGCAGGCCACACCACGCACCTGAGACCCGCCTCACGCTCCTCCCACGCCCACCGGGAATCTACCTGTCTGGGGGTGGGTGTTGCCGCCTGTGCCTGGCCCCAGGGAGGGCCCTGAGAGCTGGCTTCGCCAGGAAGTCTCTACCTGTGGGGCAGTGTCTCCAAATCAAGCAGGGATGCAGGGAGAAGAGTGAAGGAGGGATGCATTGGGTTTCCTGGGCAGAAGAGAGCCCCCTGCATTAGTCCTGAGCAGCCTCCACCCTCTGTGCCTGGATGCTCTGCGTTCCTCCTCCGTCAACTCAGAGCCCTAGTGACCGAGAAATAGGACTTGATGAAAAGTGCCTACCGAGGCGTGTGAGGCTCCGCGTAGGTTCTCACGCTGGGCTTGGGCAGCTCCATCGCCAGGGAAGTGCTTATGAAGGATCAATGAACAGCACTCGTTACACCCTGGCCAAACTGGCCACAGAATGGGGCACCCAGCAGCGCAGCCAGGCTCAATTATATATTGTGTTTACTGTTGTTTCATTTCACAAAACTGCAAAAATCCGGGCAACATTTTGTCAGTAAAAAACAATAAAGAATATGAAAAGCCCATCTTCACAGAACATTGGACATTGCAAAACAACCTACAGCTATTATCGGATATATCAAAACTGACAAGGAAAACTTTGGCTGTTGATTGGACCATATCTCACACGGACAGCGCGGCCCTTCCACCTCCACTCCTGCGCAGAGACACTTAGCCACCAGAACCCGGGGTAGGGAGTTTATGAGCTTAATTGAATTGGGGTATTTGAACGATACAAAAAAAATTGGTGACATTGCAAAACGGGCCATTAGATTTTTCAGGAGCAGCAGCCGTCTCCCGCCACGCTGGAGGAGGAGCGCAGGTAAGAGGGGACATCGGTTTCATTCATAGACCTATAAAGGTGCTGCTGCGTGATGGGACCGAGTCTGTGCACCTGCCTCTCACTGTTTCTATGTCCATCCTAAGGTCGTTAAAAACAATTTCTTTTTCCTCAAAAAGAGGAAAATTATCCCCGTACCTCTGTCCCAGGTTGCGTTCTACCTGCGTGGTGTGAGCTGTTGTAGTACCGCTGTGTGTCTTTCTACTGCTGCACCAACAACCTCCTGTGTGGGTGTAAACTGTAGCCCAACTGGATCACGAGGAAATAATCAGGAACACTGTTTTTTCCTGTGCTGTTTAAATTGGAGAAAAACAAACATGCAGAGAACCAAGTGGTCAGATCCCGAGCTGTGGATGCCTGGGGGAGCCCTCTTACGCAGAGCCAACACCCCTGGAATCCCTCGCACACCCACGTGGCAGTGGCCTGGCTCTTCATTTCTATTATGCTGCCACACACCTGTTTCCAGGGTTCCCAGAGCCTGTTCAGAACATAAAGGTCTGGTTTTAAGGAAATCATTAGCATGCTTCTTGGCACCTGGCCCACGGGGACAGACATGGCCTGAAAATGGCTGTCTGGACGTCTCACGCTTCCTGGCGATTGTGGAGGAGCTGCTACTGAACAATACGCCCTGCCCACACCATGGCAGCAGGGGCCGGGAACCTTGCTCAAGGGCACCGAAGGTCAGGTGAACTGTTTTCTCTGATGCTGGTGACAGGAAACTGTGCCTTCTCATTCCTCAGACACGGGAGACATTCACCAGGGCAGAAGCCGGAGAGCTCTGGACACCTCCAGGCCAGTTTTCAGACCACCCCTAAATGTAGTCCAGCATTCACCGGTGCTTGGGGACAGGTCTTAGACTCCCAGGGTGTCAGCCTTCCTGTTCCCTCACACAGCCTGAAACCTCTAACGCTAGAGGATGGACAGAGAGGAGGGCTCTCGCCTGCGTCTCCTTCCTGCTCACCCCCTGATGTGTTCAGCAGCCGGGCAAATGACACAGAGCAGGTGATCCTCCGGGCACCCTCAGTGTTTCAGATGCAGCCAGCACTTTCTCATTTCATTTGTGGCTCGATAGGACATTTCCGCTTTGTTATAAGTTTGGAGAAAGCCTGAGAACACATTCGGGGCACATGGACTGCCACCGAGATGCGCCGTGGGTAAGCGGCAGTCTGAGTCGGTTTGGGAGAGCAAGAGTGTGGGGTGCTCATTTCCTCTGGGAAATGCGCTGGGCCTCCTTTCCTCCTTCCAGCGTGCACAGGCTCGGTTCTGAAGGCTCTGGGCGCTGCCCTGCAATTAGCCGCTGCTCTCTCCGAGCCAGGCTGGGAGAGTGACAGGGAGCAGATCCTGCAGGAGTGCAGCCGGGCGGCAGGGAGTGATTGAATGATCTCATTTCAGGCTTTTTGTTAGACAACAGCCAGCGCTCTATGAAGATTGATACGGAAGTGCCGGGCTCGGCTGGCTGGATCATCAAATGGATTGATATGATGCTCCCGCAGTGGATGAAGACAAAGTAACTGTTATCATACTCAATGCAGGGGCTTGTCAGGGGCGGAAAATCACCCCGTGTCCCTGATTATGGGAGCGTTTCAGGACTGTCATGCGAATTTAGTGGCACCATGTCATGGGGAGGCTGCTGGGCCCAAAACTCTTTATTTGTGAGAAAAGTAAGGGAAGCGTGGTTTCCAGCCGCAGAGCCGCATGCAGGTGGCCCCTGCACTGGAGGAAGACCCAGCGCAGAAGTGGGAACCCAGGCTTCCGATCGCAGCAAAGGGTGGCTGGGAAGCCGCATGCCACGGGCAGGACCATGTGGCCAGCACGCGTGTGGTGGCTAAGACAGGCCTGTGCCCCACTTAGCAATCAGGGAGATGGAAAAACGTGTGGCTGAGACTTGTGGACCGCTTAGCGAGTGTCTCCCCTTTCACACACACCATGGGAAAGGTACTGATGCTGTCCCTACGCTGGCATGGCAAACAGGCCAAAGAGGGCAAGCAACTGGACCTCAGCAACAGAGCCCGTTGCTGTCCATGTCCTGGGCCCGCTGTGTCCCGGGGCTCACAGCCGCACTGCCCTTCCCTAACGTGAGGAAGCGTTTTCTACTCTCTGCCTTCTTTCAAAATGCAAGCTGTATAGACCCTAAGGAAAAGGGAGGCCATGAAACACCTGCAAGCCCCCTCTGTCCCAAACACCTAGGCAAGGTGAGAGAAGGCTGGGTAGGCAGGGGCTTCCAGATGGGCCCTCAGGCAGGACCATGTAATCCAGCATGCTGCTCCTGGGGCTGCCACAACTTAATGTGGGTGATGTCATGCTCCTGCAGCCCAAGACGTGAACCACCCACAGTCACTGTGGGAAGGATGCGGCCACTCAGCCAGCTGGCCACCACAGGACAACGCACCAGGAGGGACAGAGGTGTCTCAGAAGCCTGCTGCTTCTTGGAGCACTCTTATTGCTCCATGTCTCCGTGCTGTCTCGACGCACTTTCCTTGGCCTCCATGCAGCCTACCCCACCGCCCTGGCACAGCTGGCTGAGACATAAGCCCTGTGGGAGACAGGCTCTGGGCAAAGGGTGACTCGTCACAGTGGAATGACTGGACAGCACCTTCTCCAGTCAGTGCCGGCATTACACAGCACCTGTGCTTTACGGGAGTCATAAAATCAAAGTGGCCGGCACATAGTTCTGCTCTGCTGAAGCAGGGCTGGTGAGGAGCAGCAGCCCTCTGGGACCCCTAGTGTGTGAGTCCCCTGAGCTGCACACTCCTGACTGGGGCCCCAGCTGCAAGGCAGAGCTGGCACCTGGTGGCCGTCCACAGTCACCGAGGAGCCGTGAGTTCCCAGGACAGGAGCCAGGAGACAGCTGGCATAGGTCAGAGTGGCAAGGGACTGAGTGCAGACAGAGGGCTCAGATGTTCAGGGCCGCAGGAAGTGCAGAACTGCCCTAGGCGGGTGGGGTCTGTTGCCTGACCCATGCTCAAAACTGTCAGGTCTGGGGCCACTGTGGAAGAGATATCACCCTCAGAAGCCCAGTGCTAGTGCTGGCCAGGAGCCCGGCAGAGAAGCAGGGGCTGACCTCCAACCACAGGAGGGCTTGGTGGACGGGAGAGGAGCCAGGGCAGAGCAGTGCCCTGGCGAATCACGTCCCTAGGAGATGCGGGCATTTGCAGGGCTCCCATTAGAACAGAGGAAAGGAAAGAACAAGGAATGAGAAGCAGCTGGCGTGGGGAGCGTGCTGGGGCCACTGTCCACAGAGGCACTGACCAGCCGTCCTCTGGGTGTGTCCGGCCACTTGGCCTGTGCAGAGCTCAGCAATCTCCTGCTCGCCCACTGGATGTGAGAGGCCCTGGGGACAGCGCAGAGAGCAGGCGGATCAACCAGGAGCCCAGCGGCCTGGACCCTCAGAAGAAAACAAACTGCTTTAAAATTGTGGCGCTCCCCGGGAAAAACAGACGCCATGGTCTGCTCTGCAGGAAGTATTTATTCTCTGTTAGCGAGAGAGGTTTATCATGCCTAGCGCTTTTCTCCACCCTATAACTCAAAATCCATACAGAGGAAAGGCAGCAGCTGGAATAGGGGCCCCTCTCTCCACACACACACACCCTCACTTCCAGCTTTCCTAGTAGGGGACTTATGCACTACTAGCATAAGGGCGTATGTGTGTGTACACACACATGCACTTTAGAGAGTGTATGTTACAGGACACACACACACACACCCTCAGCTCAGCTGTCCTAGTAGGGGACTTATGCATGTGAGTATGTGTGTGTGTGTCTGTGTACACATAATGCACAGCATCTACACATAAGGAGAGACAGTTGCTACACACACATGCATGTTTCAGGGTGTACGTTACAGGACACACACACACACACACACACACACACGATACTTAACATCTTTTCTAGGGAATCTTACACACATAGTGTTCTGTATTCTCTCCACTTCACCCTTTTGTGCCCGTGTAAAACTGCATCTGACCAGGGTGTGACTGTCACTTGGAGTTGGAGTTATGGACTTCAGGCAGGCCCTGCCCCGTACTCACTCCAGTGTCCACGGAGGTCCCTTTGGACAGCACTGGTGCCCATCCGCTCCAGGTCTTTGGTGGCCATGGAGGTGGAGACCAGGGGCCAGCTCTCTCAGTTACAGTGCGCATGGCCATTCATCTGCGCTCATGGGCTGGGGAGCATGGCTGGTGGTCTTCCTGGCCTGCCTTCAGGGGGCTGCAGATCCTTGCTTCGAAGACAGGAACCCAAGGTCATGAGGACTGAGACGCCGCCTGGAATCCTGTGGATCTTATGGTCGGGGAGCAAAGGATCAGGGTGCATATAGAGTCAGAGCCGGGATCCGGGCCCGGGTGCCTAGGTCAGGTCCAGCTGTACCCAACTGAGGGACATCAAGCCAATGTCACCCAGCCTCACTGGATTGCCATGCTGAACCACATCAGGTTGAAACAATGGTGCTGGGGAAAAGGATGTGGTCTGCATTTTCAGCATCAGTGTGCTGCAGGCTGCACCCCATTCTGTGGGAGGGAAGAGCCAGGTCTTCTTGGCTCAGTGGCATCTTTCAAGAAGCAGGAAGCACATGGAGCTGTGAGCAAGTGCTGTCCTGGGAATGAGCATCCTGTACAGAGAGCTGGAGCTCTGCTGGGGAGTGAGCATCCTGTACAGTGAGCTGGAGCTCTGCTGTGGAGTGAACATCCTGTACAGTGAGCTTGAGCACTGCTGGGGAGTAGCGCCCTGTACAGTGAGCTGGAGCTCTGCTGGGGAGTGAGCATCCTGTACAGTGAGCGGGACCTCTCCTGATGTGTGAGCATCCTGTACAGTGAGCTGGAGCTCTGCTGGGGAGTAGCATTCTGTACAGTGAGCTGGAGCTCTCCTGAGGTGTGAGCTTCCTCTACTGTAAGCTAGCACTCTCCTGGGGTGTTCCTGTCCTGTACACTGTGCTAGCACTCTCTTGGGGAGTGATCATCGTGTATAGTGAGTAGAGCTCTCCTGGGAAGTGTCTTTTACTGTGAGCTAGCATCTCCTCGGTCTACTCTTACACATCTACCGTGGTATACAGCATTCTCAACTTGTGGTTCATAAAGGACAGGCGGCCCCTGGATTTGGCCTACAGCTCTAACTCAGACCCAGCCTAGGCCTCTCCTAAAAGAGGCTGAGAAAGGGACTTATCCATCTCAGAGATGAAGAATGGCTCATAGGACCAACATTTCCAGGTCAAAATTCCCCAGACACTAGAAACAATTCCAAAAAGTGTAGGGGAAGGTAAGGGGGAAGCGTTTGCCCCACCAGCCTGGAGGCCCAGCCTGGGACCTAATGTGCCAAACTGCCTTGATTATAAAGCAGAAAGGAGCTCGGGGCTTTTGATGTTGCCTGGAGGCAGTGAGGCAGACTCACGGAGGGCAGAGTCCTTCCCTGGGTTACAAGGGCACACGTCTCATCCAGAGTGGGTGCCAGGTTCCCTGCCTTGGCTCCAGCCCTCTGCGAGACTGGAGGAGGATGCTGCAGGAATGCTTGCTGCTCCCCTGAAATCACTTGCTCCGTGGCGGGTGAGGGCCTGCCCGGTGGTTATGCACAGGCTCTGCACCAAAATCTGAGCCTCTCTGCAGCCCCCAAGGAGTGACACTGAACTTGGACTTGAGGTGGGGCCACCCACTCTCCGGCAGCAGCAGGGAGATCCAGAGTGCTCCTGCACATCTGCACTCAGCCCCACGCGATTGTCTACGCTGTAGAACGAAGCCCACCCCCAACTCTGGCCTTTGGTAGCTCCAGAAGTTCAGCAGCAGCTTGGCTGTGTGAGCCCCACTTGCTTTCACAAGGTCTTTCCTTACCTGGGCCAGGGTTTGAGGCAGGGATAACAGCAGAGAGGAAGCAACCAGTGCAGCGGGAACAATTGCTCACAGCCAAGGGGCATCTTGCTGTGGAAGGGTCCACCAGGCAACAGTGCAATAGACGTGAAAGGAGCAAGGGGTCTGAAGAGCAGAGGTTCAAGCACCAGGATGGTTCCTAAAAGACAGGAACAAGTCGGACCACCTCTGAGTTTCTCATCGCAGCCTCCAGCCAGGACCTCCACACCCTGCAGTACCTCAAACCAAGGCCACTCTTGGGACAGGGTTCCTCCATACAGCCTCCTCTGCCTGTAGGCGAGGCAGGACCATGGAGAGAGGGATGTGAGAGCTCCTTGGTAGAAGAATCCAGCCTTGTGGGACAGCCTCAGCACAGGCCTGGAGATGCAGAGAGCTCCCAAGAGCAGGAGGCAAAGCCTGTGGGGAGTGGGACTTGGGACAAGGCAGACATGGAGGAACAGGTGACATGGGGCAGAGAGAGGGAGAGGGGAAGAAGCTATGAGAAGAGCAAGACGCCAAAGAAGAACGAGAAGGGCGATGGGAGACAGCTGCCTCCTGTGTCACTCTAGGAGCTGAACCCAAGCAGCTACATCAATTGTGCCCTGGATTTGTGCAGTGCACAGCCTGAGCACCTTCCCAAGAAAAGAACTCCAGGGAACGCAGAAGGTCTGAGAAATAAGCACTGGCGCAGTGCCACATTCACCATAGCACACATACTTCCTCTTGATCCTCAACAGGCCTAGGAAACGGATGCAACTGAGGGGGGAAGTAAATGAGCCTGCAGAACGTAAGGCTCAAGCAACAGAGGACAGGAGTTAGGGAGCAGGATGCGAGCTCACACGGGGCCCCAGGGCTCACCTCACAGGATGGGCAGGATGAACAGGAGAAAAAGGCAGATGCCGCCGGCTACACAGGGCTATACAGGAGGTGAAGCAACACTTGGGCTGGGAGCGCGTGGAGAGCTGCACCTCCCACGGCAGGAAAGGTGTCCCATGGTCACAAAGAGTTCAGCAAATACTGCACATGAAACAGACACACACAGCACTAACCTGGCATTGGCAGGGGCTCCCCTGGGGCCCAGTGGGGGAGAGGGATGATTTCCTCTAAGCCCTGGGTGCCCCTCAAAGCACAGAGTCCATGCAGACAGTGGTGTGGCGCCATCAGAGGCGCGTGCGAACACCCATGAGTCTTCCTGCAAATTCACAGCTGTTTCTTAAAAGAAAATCGGCGGGTTGGTTTACGTCGGAAGTCCCTTCCGATCACTTTTGCAAAGTCTGAATCCTGTAGACAAATCAGAAGCATGAGATGCCAGGCTTTTCTGTCTTTTTACATTTTCTTTTATTTGCAGCCAGTTGAAATCCTTTCCTCTCTCTCCTCTTGTCCTCCCCTCTTTCTCTCTACGCACACTCTCACAGTAATTTTTTAAGAAATCAGCAGTCATTAGCAACATGAATTCAGTAAGGAAATGTGGAACTGACAGCTCTCATTGTCACCCGAGGCAACTCGACGCAGAACTGCATTTGCAGATCTGCTTAACTTAACGTATCAAATATTAGTGTCAAATGGAAGTAAGGGCAGATAATTTTAGAGACTTGTTATTACATGACATTCAAAATCATATGCTATGTTCTGAAACACTCAGAGAAAGATAAAAATGAAAAATGAAGTTAATGAAAAGTTATTGCCTTACTGAAGACTGCAGAATCAGGCACTTTACATTAAAATAAAATCTTTTTGGAACACTAAAGCTTATGGAAAATAATAATTTAAGAGTGAATCGCCCTAATGGGATACTCTGTCTCATGCCCGCAAATAGTCTTCCCAGCTGACTCAGAAGACTTTATTTTTGTCATCACACATGATTTATAAATGAGTCTGGGGAGGCATGGGCTGCCGTTGAGAAGGTAGGTGCTGCCGTGTGCTGGACCCTAGTGTCCCATCCAGGGTCATGGTGGTGGTGGTTAGCGTGGCAGGTGACTGCGTGCCAGCAGCCTGGACCCCAGCACAGTGCACCAGGGCCAGCAGCCGGTGTGTGCACCTCCCTCCTGCCTTATCCTGTGGTGCAGAGCTCCCCGGTACTCCCTGTCACTGGACGGTGGCCCAACCCGGGTGCCAAGATGCTACTCGGCTTGAGGGCGAAGCTGGAAGGTCCAGGACTCCTGGGGCTGCTGGCCTCTGGCTTCAGTGGTGAGACCTGCAGGACTACAGTGCTGGGTGCTTGGAGCACCCCTGACATACAGCAACATCTGCACCACCATTCCAGAAGCTTCCACCTGAGCATTCTGCCTGGATATTGGCGTCCTGCTTCTGAAAATGAAGCACTTAATGTCAACCCTTCATTTCCAGGGACACTGTCCCTGTCTGTCAGGTCACATCTCAGCCCCCACCAGGACCAGCAAGCCTCAAACCAGCATGGATGGCACTGCCCTTTCTCAGGTCCTCTGCAGACTTTGGACTTCCCCTCAGCATTGGCTCCAGTCTCCGGATGTGCACACGGCACGGCTCCCACACTCCCAGGACATCAAGATAGGTCACACTTCAGGGGTGCATCTGGAGGGACTGAGCAGGCCTTCCTGCGTGTCCTGCTGTCCCCATCTCCAGAGGTCAGCACAGCGTGTCCTGCTCTCCCCCTCTCCAGAGGTCAGCACAGCGTGTCCTGGTGTCCCCATCTCCAGAGGTCATCACAGCGTGTCCTGCTGCTGTCCCCCTCTCCAGAGGTCACCCAGCGTGTCCTGCTGTCCCCCTCTCCAGGGGTCACCCAGCATGTCCTTCTCTCTCCATCTCCAGAGGTCACCCAGCATGTCCTGCTCTCTCCATCTCCAGGGGTCACCCAGCGTGTGCTGCTGTCCCCATCTCCAGAGGTCACCCAGCATTTCCTGCTCTCTCCATCACCAGGGGTCACCCAGCATTTCCTGCTCTCTCCATCTCCAGGGGTCACCCAGCATTTCCTGCTCTCTCCATCTCCGGGGTCACCCAGCATGTCCTGCTCTCTCCATCACCAGGGGTCACCCTGCATGTGCTGAAACCCGTACCCTCCCACTGGACAAGGCACCAATTCCTGTGATTTCTGCTCTGAAAGCACTGTGCCTCTGTCACCTGTGCTACTGGTGCCAGGGAGTGGGTGGCTTTCACCTGTGACCTTCACAGGTCTCAGAAGGTGGCCACAGCTCCACCAAAGCCACTCTGTCCAGCAGATAATGCCACAGCCCCAGGACTGGCATATTCACACCCTGGACTCTGGCCCGCTCCAGAGCAGTGCAGCTGAGACCCACACCTACTCTGGGCACGCAGCTGATGTACTTTGTCCTGGCACCCTGCCTGCCACCATGTGGAAGGACATGTCTCCCCCAAACCCTCGAGAAAGCAGGGAGGCCCCCTGCCTTGAGCGGAAGCAGATTCCCTGACCCCAAGGCCAGCCTTCCAAGTCACCTCTACTTGCGGATGGACCTATTCCAGGCTGATTGGCCAAGAATCTGATGCACCCCCAATGGAGCTGAATTCAGGCAGCAAGGACTCTACAACGTCAGGATCTGACCTCACACAGCTGCTCTGGCTGTCCAAGCGCGGACCACACTCAAGCATTTGGGCGTCCAGCCAAGGCACGCCCCTGCACCAGCTCCTCCATCTCTCCCCATCAAGTCTCCAAAATGGTGAGGTACAGCCCACCCACAGTCACCTTATGCAGAGATGGGCCTGGTCCCATACACTGGCCTGGAGGCCCACCCCTCCCCTCCTCAGCTCACCTCCAAAGGCCAGGCAATAGCGGGAGGTACTCTGCCCTTCTGCCTGCCTGTGTGATGCCCTGTGCCTGGCTCAGATGACCAGCGCAGGTAGAGGAGGGCAGAAGTGCCAGCCTGTGGTGACCCACCCTGACCTAAGGCTCCGCAGGAAGTGACCCACCTATGCATTTAGGAGGGTGAGGTTCATGAGGCCCTGCAGCCAGGGAGCCTCTCTGGCACCTGACATTCATGGGAACTTCCTTCTCCTCTCCTCACCTGGCTTGCCCTTCTCTGGACTTTTTTCAGTGACTTACTGAGGTTTGACACTCATGCAGCAAATTCGCCCCCATGAAGTGTGAGGGGGATCTGTTCCAACACCTGTGAACACCCTGCAGGCATCACCAGGCAGGACATAGGAGGCCCAGTGAGGGCCCATGTGCCCCTGACCCGCTTTCCGGCCCTGGAGGCTGTACTAGACTTCACCACACTGGCTGCCTCTCTGGCGTGTTTGCTTAGCTTGCAGCCTGTGAGGCTCTGCGGCCTCATTGCTCATCTGGGGCGCAGGGGGTTCTTTTTGTTGCCGTTAATACTCCGGGCTCGGGTGGGCTGCTGGTGATCATTGCTCTGGCTCACGGTGGGCACTGGTTAAGCAGGTAGTTTTCACTGCTCTTCATACCTGGGAACCGCCTTCTGGGACATGCGGTGACCCTATGTCGTCATTAGCAATAAGCTGGAGGCCACCCTCCTCTTTCTGTCAAGCACTCTATGGGCTTCGTGTCTACACCCATGGCACAGCCTCCTGGCCCTCCCCTGCTGCCCTGGGCGTCTGCACCCACACAGCCTCCTGGCCCTTCCCTGCTGCCCTGGGCGTCTGCACCCACGGTGGCACAGCCTCCTGGCCCTCCCCTTCTGCTCTGGTTGTAGAGGTGCCACTGTCCGTGCGTGCACCTCCGTGGCCAAGTGGGGCTGCTCCTCTGTCCTGGGCCTACTTGCCATTTGTATGACACATCTAACCAGGTGCACTGACCTTCTAGATGTTTCTGTTAGCTACTTTTTAAATTATTTATTTGTAAGAGTTCTTTTTATAATTCTGGGAAAAATGTTTTTGGGGTGCAGATTTTGCAAATATTTTCTCCTAGATTTTGAAATTCCTTTTCCTATTTTCTTAAGTTTTTAATTTTGATAAAATCCAATTTATCATTTTTCCTTATATGCTTTGTGAATTGTTTCTTAATTTAAGAAACTTTTGCCTGATCCAAGTTCCTAAGATTTTACTATTTTGCCTAGATGTTTACAGTTTGAACTTTAATATGAGTTAATGATTCATTATGAGTTTACTTTGGCATAAGATGAATAAAGGATTGATTATGTGTGCATGTGTATGTGTTTATATATGGGTATATGCATACATACATGTGTATACATGTGTGTTTATGTGCATACACATGTATATGCTCCACATGTGCATGTGTGCATGTGCACTATAAATGTGCATATACTAATACCTATATATATGAGCATGCATGTGCATGTATATGTGTGTATATGCACTATACATGTTCATGTGCTAACACCTACATATGTGAGCATACATATGCAGTGTGCACATGTAAGTGTATGTGTGTGCATGTGTGTGCATGGGCAATATACATGTGTGTGTTAACACCTGCATATGTGAGTGTGCATGTGTGTGCACATGTGCATGTATATGTGTGTATGTGCACTATACATGCTCATGTGTTAACACCTACATATGTGAGCATGTATGTGCAGTGTGCATGTTTGTGTACATGTGTGCATGGGCACTATACGTGTGTGTGTTAACACCTACATATGTGAGCATGCATGTGCAGTGTGCACATGTAAGTGTATGCATGTGTGAGTGTGCATGGGCACTATACATGTGTGTTAACATTCACATACATGAGTGTGCATGTGTGTGCACACATGTGTGCATGGGCACTATACGTGTGTGTGTTAACACCTACATATGTGAGCATGCATGTGCAGTGTGCACATGTAAGTGTATGCATGTGTGAGTGTGCATGGGCACTATACATGTGTGTTAACATTCACATACATGAGTGTGCATGTGTGTGCACACATGTGTGCATGGGCACTATGTGTGTGTGTTAACACCTGCATGTGTGAGTGTGCATTTGTGTGCACATGCATGTGTGTATGTTAACACCTGCATACGTGAGTGTGCATGTGTGCGCACATGTATGTGTGTGCACGTGTGTGTGCATGGGCACAATACATGTGTTAACACTTGCATGTGTGAGTGTGCATGTGTGTGCACATGCATGCATGTGTGTGTTAACACCTGCATACGTGAGTTGCGTGGTGTGCACATGCATGTGTGTGTGTCTGCATGCAGACATTTGACTGTCCCAGTCCCATATTGAGAAGTGTGTGCTTTTCTCCCTGCGTTCAGCTAGACACCAGCAAGAGGCTGTGGCCTGCGCGTGTTGAGTTTCTGCAGCCCTATGGCGTGCCCTGCTTGTCTGTCTTATGCCTACATCGCCATGGTGAGCGTGCCAACTTGGCAATGAATCCTGGCATCAGGAGAGCAGGTCCTCCAACGTTGTTCTGATTTTAAAGTTGGTTTGATTACAGTGCGGTCCTCTGCAGCGTCACATAGGTTAAGAATTTCTTCTACCAAACAGCAACAACCCACCCCCAGGGTTTTTTTGTTTTAGTTTTTGTTTTGGGAGGGTTGTTTGTTTCTTTGTTATTTAAAGAGAGAGAGACAGTGAGAGAGAGAATCAATTTTTTGTTTAGTTTTTCACGTGACCCTTTTTGCTCTGACACTCCATTGTGCGTGGTGGAGTTGGAACCCGTGTGCTCGTGCATGCCAGGCAAGCGCTGGAACCAATGAGCCGCCTCTCCAAGCCCCCGACTTCCCAGTTTTGACTGTGAGTGCATTGCTTCCATCAGTTGGTCTTCAGGGAGCTGAGTCCTAATGACTGCTGCATTTGCCTGGCTCCCGAGCCCTTGCGGGTCGCGGGTGCAGTGCCCACTGCCCTCATCTTACCCCTCAGTTTCCCCTACGATGTTGATGCAGTCCTCTGGCTCAGTGCCGTTGCTGATGGAAGCACACCTTGCCTTTGCGTGTGCCTCACACCCTGTCTTCTCACCTTCATCTCCACACACGCCTATCGGCAGTTTGGGCCTTTCTTCCTGAAGCCTCCGGTCCCCTTCTTCGAAGGCCGCATCCTGTCTTTTGGGGCGTGTGCCTATTTCTTTCTTGCCCTACCTCCTCTGGTGTCACATACTGGGTGTGTGAGGACGGCCACCTGCTTTCGGTCCTTCTCACGTGGTGGAAGTGTTGGGGCTGCGTCGGTCCCTGCGCTGCGGGAGCTCGGGCCTGGCAGGTGCTCGTTTCTCTGGTGTCTTTCTCACATATTGGCGTACCTCTGCCTTTTTTTCTGTTCAAACCTCTCACTACGGTGAAGTGCTCTGACGGGTCCTCGCATGTCCCCTCATTCTGCAGTGCTGGGTGGCCATCCCAGGGCCTTCTGCGTGCTTGGCAAGCTCCCCCTCACGGTGGCCTGGCTCGTCTCCAGGTCAAGCCAGTGTTGTTCCTGTGCCCTTGCCTTCTCAGCTCTTGAGCCTTTCTAAATCACCACCGCTCTGACATCTCTGAGGCAACTATCAACAGGACCACAGACTCTTCCTTTACACAAGCACGCCCCTCAGCCTCCCTGACTCCAGGTGCGGCTCAGTCCTCAGCCTCCCTGACTCCAGCTGTGGCTCACTACTGTGCCTCCCTGACTCCAGGTGCAGCTCAGTCCTCAGCCTTTTGACTCCAGGTGCGGCTCAGTCCTCAGCCTCCCTGACTCCAGGTGCAGCTCAGTCCTCAGCCTCCCTGACTCCAGGTGCGGCTCAGTCCTCAGCCTCCCTGACTCCAGGTGTGGCTCAGTACTGGGTCTCCCTGACTCCAGGTGTGGCTCAGTACTGGGCCTCCCTGAATCCAGGTGTGGCTCAGTACTGGGCCTCCCTGACTCCAGCTGTGGGTCAATACTGGGCCTCCCTGACTTCAGGTGTGGCTCAGTCCTCCCCGTCTGACTGTCCCCCAGTCTCTGCTGCCATTTTCCAATGACTGATGCCCTAGGTCTGTGAGGGCCCAGGCACTGTTCTTCCTCTAGAAGTTTTCCTTTAACGGCCTTCATGATTGTGTACGTGTGCTTTATATGTACACACGTGTGAATTTGTACACGTCAGAATCTCTGTCCTCAGCTTAACTGGATCCAAATGCCCAATTGTCATTCTTGTAAATGCCTGTTGTCCTGTGTCCTCTGAAATCCAGCCCCCGTCATATTCAACATCGGTTCCCGACAGTGGTCACGCATCAGCCCACCTGCACACCCTGCCATCTGCACCCTGAACCACGTGCCAGCTTCCTGCCCTGCACCACTGCCATGGCTTCCTGGACTCTCCTGCTGAGCTGAGCAGTGGCTGTGACAGCAGTGTCACAGGCTGTCCGTGAGAGGGAGACCCAAGCTCTCTCTCCTCTGCCCCGCTGTCTCTGTAGGGGACCTCACCTGTACCTGTACAGGCAACTGGTGCACTGAGTGGCGACTGCTCTAGGGTGAGCGCTGCACCCTGCCCCACTTGCAGCTCAAGGCTGGGCCCCCTCCACTTACCTGAGGCGTCTCTGAGGAAGCTTTCCTGTGCCTGAAGCCCAGGGGCCACAGCCTGGACCTGCCCCAATGCTCCACCTTGGTGTGGGGGACAAGGACTGGAAGGTGGCACTTTCAGCTGCCCATGCAGGTGAGAAGCTCTCAGGCCCAGAGTGGCTCCAACAATGTTCACAGCCTCCCTCGGGGCTTAGCCTGGCCTGTCTGCTATGTCCACCTGTCCTGCTACAGGCTGATATGATCCCCTAGGGCACTTGAGGCAGTCAAAAATTGACCTTTGTGCCTCAGAAGTCAGAAAGGTCCCCGGCTTCCAGTTCATTCCACAGAGAGGCATGCCCAGCCAGGATGGCCAGTGGCCTGGGGAAGTCACCAGGCAGGTCATGGGCCCTGCTGTCCTACAGACCAGAACTGGCAGAGAGGAGCCTGTCGGCAGCGGATGACCCACCTCTGTCATGCCAACAGGCAGTACGCTGGGCCCCTAGTCACCTCTAGGCCTCGGTCGGTCTTCTGACGCATCCTGCCTGGAGTCATGTGACCTCTGGAACCTGTCCTCAGGCATAGGGGCAATTCACAGAACCGTCCGCCCTCCACCTGCCTCTGCCCTCGCTCCCGCCTGCCCTGTCCTCTGGAACGCGGGCGCCTCTGGCTTCCTTACTGGCACCCTTGCTTTTGACAGGCCTTTCCTCACGTCCGCTCCTTTTCCTCCCTTCCTTTGCACCCATCTTCCTGCTCACCCCCTTCTCTCCCACTTGGCTTGCTCAGCCCAGCAGGGTTCAGGGTTCTAGTTTGAATCATGCTGCACAACTTGACCTGCTTTTGTTGGCTTTCTGCCCCCCCGGGCAGTTTGAGTGCCTCCTGCCTCCTGCCTCTGCCTTTTCTACACCTGCAGAGTGAGCCCACACATTCTGGCTCCCTGGTGGCTTCCTTCCGCATCCTCCTGGGCCTTGGTTGTGGTGTGTGCTGCCTGCCAGCCACTGTCCTGGTGAGCAGCTTCCTCACATCTGCGCATGACTTCGGTTTTGGATGCAGCTTCTCAGATGACTTCTGCACAGAGCTGTGGAGGCCAAGGTTCGGGTGCCAGCTGCCAGCCCTTGTTGACAATGAGTCTGCTTGAGCTTGCAGGCTGGTCACGGTGATGGATTCCTTCTTCCTCCTTATCCAGACACCAAGGACACAGCTGAGGGACTGCACATTCTCACTCCTGAAATATGGCTTTTGTTTCGATCATATTCTGGCTCTCTGTAAGACTTTTTTTTTAAGATTTAGTGTTAATAGGACATTTTCAAAACTAAGCATTCTTGAAGTGTGCTTGGGAGCTAGATGACTTCATGAGATTGCTCATCTATTCTTTGCATAGATTTTGACAATGATCTATTCCTAAGACTCACATACATAAAGAAAAAGTTTGCCTAAGTATCAGAAAATTTGTGCTTAGTTACTCTTAAGTATCTAGAAGTAAGAATTTAGTCTTTGCATGTTCTAGAACAAATCTGCGTGATAATCCGAATCACCTCTGGGATCAAGAAAAACCAGCTGCATTTGTGTTTTGCTGAGGACCCCCGGGCCTGAACTCGAGCTTTGCAGACAGAGAAGGTGCACTTGCCACAGCTCAGGGAGGTAAAGGCAATTCTGCCCACGAAGACCGCACCTGTCGGTGGGGTGGGGCACGGGAGGCCCAGCTTCTCTGGTACATTCTTAGGAGCCACCCTCTGAGCCCTGGGCCTGAGGGGCAGTCAGCCTGAGGCCTGTGGGCTGCTGCACCAGCCTGGGACGCTGAGAAGCCACTCAGAGAGTGACAGGCGAGGGTGGGTGTGAAGGGAACGTCCCATCAGCTGATCAATTAATCAAGTCCACGGAGACAAATGACTGGAAGGCAGGCTCAGTGGTGAGCAGCCAATGCGCTATCCTGACGTGGCAATGGCAGGAGGACTTTAAGGGACGACGTCTTAGAACGCTGGATGAGGCCAACAGCGAAGCATTTGAATTAGCTGATTTAAAAGCCTGACTTGCTTAGCGGGTGGTTGCAGTTTGTGTCTTAGAATGTTGGAATTTGGGTTTTGCTGATTCCTGATCTAATTAGCTGATTTTCATTACCTGTGGATATCTCTGTAATATGGGTCACATGTGAACTTAAGGTGTGATCATCCACGTGTTCTGTGATGCCTTGCAACCTCTTCTGTTCCCAGGCAGTACACAACTGGTAACAAGAAGCCAAACCAATCAGAACAATCTAGCCAAGAATGTGCTGAAGGTGACTTCGTGACAACTGCCCCACCCCGTCCATCGGTCTCCAAGGCCATCTCCACCCAGCCTCACTTGGTCGTTTCGGTGCGGCAGCCCACCACTTGGTTCTGTAGGGAGTGGTGGTGGCCTCAGCATTGCTGAAGTCCCGTGAGTGAGTTAGGTTTTAGATGACTGGGCCACATCTTGGGTCACTTACTTTCTACTGTTTTTTCATGGTAGTTGTGAATATAGACTTGACCTTGCTGTGTGCAGATCCTCGGGCCATCTCTGGGGCTCCACCCATGGCTTGGTCAAGGTCCGACTGGGCAATCTGCACCGTTCAGCGTTCAGGTGCACACAGCTTGCTTCTGGCTCCAGGAGGCTGGCTGGGATTTCATGGTGAGAGGGTGAGGGGGTGAGGGAGCTGCCTGCATGGCACCCCATGTCACGGGATGAGCACAGCACTGGTGAGGGTGGGAGAGCTCTGCAGCAGGAGCCTCCCCCACACACACACGCCTTGGCCACCCACTGCTCCTCCCGGCCTCTGGTGCTTGGTGAGGCAGGAGCAGCCTTCTCTCTGCTCTTGAGGGACCAGTGCCCAGGAGGGGTCCAGCGGCTGCCGCTCATAATTGGGCTGCTCGGAGGACCCCAGCCGAGATCTGCATTGTGCAAGGCCTGAAAGCATCCTCTGGCACCTCATGCAGAGTTCAGCATTCCAGTCTGAAAACACTCAAGAAAAGTAGAGAAAACCTCAGGCTTCTCTGAGCCTGCGTGTGATACCAAGACTTTTGGCATAAAACGCTCTTGTGATAGATTTCAGAATACCATTGCAGGGAAGAGTGAACAGGCCCCACATTTCTGGCTCACCTCCAAACGGGTGCAGCTCATCGACACTACCAAGACCCCCGCTTTCCAGAGCAGTGCAGGCTGAGGTGGGGGCCCCCACAGGGAGCACTTCAAGTTAAGCTTCCTTCGGTGGGTGCTTAACTACCACTAATTTAGAACAGTGGCTTGGGGAACAATATTTGTGACATATCAAATGATTCCATTGCGATCGGTTTTACGGCGCGGCTGCTGGGGAGGCGTTATTGATGGGAGACATGAAGAAGCTCCGGTCTGTGTGGCTCTGCTGAGCTGAGAGGACGGGGAGAGCCGGAGGTCCCTCCCCGGGGCCCCTGGAGCACAGGGAAGGAGACAGGAAGCTGCCTACTCAGGCCTATGCATGGAGCCCAAGCAGCTGAAGCCACACAACCTGACCCAAATTCGGTGTCCACCCAGAGTCCCCTGTCCTCCAGCTCCCTAAGCCAGCCTCTGCAACCACTTGAGTGGACCTCAGAGCCATGGTCTTGGCTCCTTCATTCTGCAGAGCCTTGTGGGTGGAGGACTGAGCCCCAGCTGCTCCCCCTTCCCAGCTGCTGGTCTGCAGGGAGGGCTGCCCAGGGAGGTGCACTTGCCTGACTCACACAGAGCCCTGGCCAAGTCCTTTGCTGCATGCAGCCTGCATGCTGAGATGTCCCATGCCAGGCCATGCCAGGGCGTGGGCTCCTGCCTCTGTGGTCCCTCCCTCCACCTGCTCCCCAAGAACACATTGCAAGGGCCTCATGCACCCTGTTCCAAAACCATCACCTCCCAAGTGGAAACTGACCCCAAATCCCAGTGTGGCCTCCACACCACCTGTGTTCTGGCAGCTTCCATCTGGGTCCCTCACACCTCCCTGTCCTTCGTTCTCAGGCCCCACCATCCACACAGCCCTCTGGCAGAAGGAGATGCTCCCAGGCCTCTGGCACAGATGAATACACACTTCCCTGCCCTTCTGGCATCTGTGGAGCATCTCCTTCTCTCCTCGGCAGGAGGCCTGGGTCTGCTCCATGAACCTCCATCCACACAGAGCATGGCATGCTGAGCAGAGCACCAGAAGGCTGTCATAAGGAGGTGACACACAGGATCTCAGCAGGTCTGCACGTGTGGGCTCCCGAACCTAGGAACAAGACCAGCTATGGTGCTGTGCCGGCTTCCTCAGAATGCTGGGACTGTGGCTACCAGGAGCCTCCCCAGAAAAGGCAAAATAGACATTGCAGGGACAGACCATGGTCCCAGCAAATGCTGAGGCAGCGGCTCACTCAGCTCTGGGCACACAGTGACCTTCACTGCAGGGCGGCACTCGGGGTCCTCGCTCCTGTGGCTCCAGGCTAGGTGGCACTTGGGGTCCTCACTACTGTGACTTTGTTGGGTGGCTATTGAGGTCCTCACTCCTGTGGCTCCATGCTGGGTGGCTATGGGAGTCCTCGCTCCTGGGGGTGGCACTGCAGGGTGGCACTCAGGGTCCTCTCTCCTGTGACTCTGCTGGGTGGCACTTGGGGTCCTCACTCCTGTGGCTCCCTACTGGGCACACACTCTGACACCACATTTGTATCCCCCTGACTTGAAGGTGGAGCGTCACAGGTTAACCAAGGTGAAATGGGAACCAGAGGACCTGCCCTGAGCGTCGCTTGGATAAGGCACCTGGGTCCTTGTCCCCTCTCCAGGCAAGCAGGGACTGTGGGGTCCCACAGGCCGTCCTCTGCAGTTGGCTTTGGCCCTCTCCACTGCTCTTCACTCAGCGCTGGCCTTTTTGCTCTTTCTTCCTCGTCCTGCTCTTACCAAGCAAAGCACAGGTGTATTCCGTCCTTGCCCTCCCACCTTTGACCCATCAGGCAGAATTGGGATGAATGGTATTTCATGAATGCTGTTCGCATCTTCATATTAAGCACCCAACCACTCCGAGCAGTTGCTGATGACATCGTGGAGCTGTGTGTTCTGGAAGAACCCTGCATGTGTCACCACACTGGGCACTCCTGCCTGCTGCTTGCACACCTGCTGCTTGCTAGCAGTACTGAGGACGCGGAAGCCCCAGACGTCTCAAGGCCGACGTCAGCGTGGATCGAAGGCTCAGACAGTGCTTCTCGCACCCAGGCTCAAAGCTAGCTGGGGGTGCGCAGGCGGACAGCATCGCTCACCTAGCCGGAGGTGGACAGGCGGACAGCACCACTTGCTGGGGTCGAGCACCCGGGTAATCAGAGGGCACATGGTGGGCAGCAGGTTTCTCCCTGCTGGAAGGAGTTTGCTGTGATTCAAGAGCAGGACCTGACTGGTCCAGAGGGTTAGTTGGCGATGTCAGTGTGAACACCTGTACAGCTTAGAGTGGACATGAGGGCTGTCACAGGTGCCCCTGGTGCCAGGGGGTGCACGCGCGCACGCACACACATCTCCATGCCATCAGCCGACAGCCTGGAAGCAAGGACACCCAGAAGGAGCCAGCTCACCCACTGGTCCACATGGTGGGTGCTGAGCTGGGGCAGGAGGCGCACAAGCCCAGCCTAGAACTCCTGCGTGTCAGATGGTGTGGGAGTGCTGGAGAAAGAGGAAAGGAAACTGTCCCACGGTGAGGGGGACATGCCAGAGGGGGCCACTGAACGAGCCTCAGCAGCAACACTGGGTCGCGACCCAGTTAGCCATCCATGAGGCCATGTCCATAAAAACAAGTGATTGAGGACCTGGAGCAGTGGCCACACCTGTGATCCGAGCTGCTGCAAAGGCTGAGGTGGGAGGATCGCAAGTTCAAGGCCAGCCTCTGTAACTTAGCGAGACCCTGTCTCAAAATAAAAAATAGAAAGGGTTGGGATGCTCAGACCTCAGTACCATAAATTAGTTAAACAAAAGTCAAATCTCCTCTGTAGAAGAATTTGAAACGGTTGCTGTAGAGCTGCCCTTTGATGGGGTGGGAGAACTTCCCACCCATGCTCACAGGCTACTCTCAGCCCTTCCTTGCAAGAGAGCAGCTTGGAGAGGGACCCCAACAGACGCCACCCCATATAGCTGGTCAAGGCCACGTGGGAGGTGGAGTCTGTGGGGGTGGGAGCCATGAAAGGTGCTGAGAAGGGCAACTCACTGCTGTTCTCCCTCCACCCTACATGCCTGGTCTACCCTTGAGAAGTGTCAGACAAATCCCAAAGAGGGGCTGCACCATGCTCCACAAAATTCTCACCTTCTGACAGGTGCTTTGCAAAATCGTCAGTCACCAGAAGTGAGGAAAGTCTGAGAAACTGTAGAGCCAAGAGGAGCCCAAGGAGACAGGATGGCTTAAGGCAACAGCAGCTGGGCAGCTCCAGGGACAGAGAGGATGCCGGGTACGAAACAGGAAAAGTGGGCGGAGTGTGGTCTTTAGTGAGTAGCAACATTGGCACACTAATCGTGGCAGGTGCACCACACCAGGGAAACCGGATGTGAGTGTTGAGTAATTTCGCTGTCTTCCCCATGCTCCTGTGAAGCAAAAACTTCCAAAAGTGGGAGATTTTCTTTTAAAGTCAGCCGTGAGAAAGATGGAGGGCCTCACACAGGAGGCAGAGAGGTTTCAGTGGCAGGGAACTTGGAGCAAATGACTCAGTGAAAACCTCCCTGAAGAAAGCCTCGACCGTGGCGGACAGAACAGTTCAGGACACAGGCAGACTCAGGCCTAGGATCCTGTGCTGCTGCAAGTCCTCTGGTGTGGGGGGCTTGCAGTGGGCCTTGCTGAGCACCCAGCCTCCTCTGCACTGTCCCTGCCTTGTCTTCATGAACAGGTGCTTTCTTTCTCCGCTTCGTAAAGCGCTTGCAATTTCGAATGAGGTTCTAGCACTGACATGACAGAAAATTAAGAAATTGTCACCAATCCTTTTTCATAAGTCCTCTGTGAATTAGTTGTGAAAATGAAAAATCTGTGCGATTTGTTTCGGAAGTTCACCTTCTTCTCCGCTGCCGAGGTCATGGGCAGCCGGCCAGGAGGACAGCTGCGGGCGCAGTTCGGGCTTATTATTGGGAGGTGCTCTTCAGTGGCCCCGGCGAAGCCAAGATGGAGGAGCCCGTGACCTGGGAGTTTCATTGAATCCCGCCAAAGCTTCCAGGTGCGAGCATAGAGAACACCTCTCTTCAGGTGGATGTGGCCCTTGCAAAAACCCTCTGCTCACAAAGGACTCTCCTTGGGTATTTCAGGACGTGAACTGCTGGCAAAATTCAGAAGCAAGAACCTGGACTCTGGTTGCTAAATACACACACACACGTGGAAAAAATGAACTTGGTTTTCGCTTTATAGCACAAATAATTTTTAGCTGAAGAAAATAATAGAAATGAACACCAGACATAAAACTTTAGCCTGTGTAAATTAAATGGTTCTGCTGCATTAACTTCATAAACCATAATTCTGTCCTCCATAAACTATTACATGCACCGCAACATATCTGATTTATGGGGTGTGGAATCGATGGGAAAAAATTAATGCTTGAAAAACATATTAGAGACATTATTGAACAGATTTTAATTGAGATTTGATTTCAATGCCCCTTATCCACATGATTAATGGGTCCTACCCCTCGACTCCAGCAGGCTGAAAAGAGTCTTTAATATGACAATTAAGTATCTGTCTTCGGGTTTTATGTCGCTCCCCACTCCGATCACTTCATCAGTACAGTGTGGCTTTTGTGCAGATTAAATTGAGACTCCATTTTCTCTATTTTCCAGCACTTACTTATGTTTTATGACAAGCACTAAATCAATTTTATGCTATTATTGATTTTTTCTTAAATGGACACAACCCATTTCGCCTTTTGCCCTTCTTCCCACTTCCCTTGCCTCTCCCTTCCTCACTGCAAGCTTGATATACGGCCAGCGCGGAGATCTCTAGCGCTTCCTGAGATTTCTACAGGTCGCGCCAATTCAGCCGGGTTTACAGCTTCAGAATTGACAAACCCGACCTGGAATTCTATCAAAACTTATTCAGCGCAGTTCTGGGACGAGGGCTGTGAGCTGCCGGGATTTCTTACTTTCTTTCTTTCTTTCTTTTTTTTTTTTGTTTTTTCCTTTTCCTTCTGAAACAAAACGGCCTAAAGGTTGATTCATCTCCTGTGAGTTCTGGCCAAGATTTCTTCCATAATATTGCCTAAATTTTTGGAGCAGCAGCTTAAGCTGTAATTTTTCTGACATCCTTGAAGTCTAATTAATGCAGCCGTAGAGGGAGGATCTATTTCGTGGCTTGCAGGGATAGGGCATTATCTGGGAGGTGCAATAGCTCCTGTGAGGAGCCAGGCGACGGCAGGGACCCAATTAAGAAGCCCCGATCTTGGGGCTTCATCCTCCATGACCCAGGGCAAGAACTAACAGCCGCCTCGGGCCAAAGAAGTAAGAATAGGGCCATAATTTGTAATCAGATAGCATTTTTCCGAGTGAAGAATTATCCACCAAGAAAAATAGCCAGCAACACAGGCTGCAATAATGCTCCACATTCATTTGGGGATTCAACTGCTTGTCTTTGAAAATATAATCATATTAAAGCGTAAGTAGCTGTTTTTAAAAACTGATTATAAGGACTCTATAAGGACAACAGTGCACCCAGTCCCCTCGTTAGCGTGTTGCACGTTTTACTTCAACGGAATGGCTAAACTACGCACAAGCGGAAAGACAGCGTGCTTTTCCTGTCATATCTGCAAACGCCGCAAATAGCGCTACCTTTGAGAAGTACTGCAACAAAGTTCCGAAAACAACAGAATTTGCAAATCCAAGTAGCGCAGAAGTCAGTGCTTGCTTTTAGCACCTTTATATAATGCAATTAGTGTACGTGTGAACAAAGAAAACGCGGGCATGTTAATCAGGAAGCCGATTTTCTTGAACTCAACTGGTGTTTCCTTTCTCCCATCTCAGTGTTGCCTCGAGAATATAACTGAAAATACTATAAAAGTTCTAAATAATTTTGGCCAGCATGCAGGTGAAGTTCACTAACCCATAGGTTAAAAAAAAAAACCTTGCTAAATGCTCCCTGTGGTCATTGACCCCACAAGGACAGGCGGTGTGAGTCTGGACACCCGCAAGTTACGCTGAAGAGTGTGGTGGAGCCTGTGCTCTGGCTGCTGGGACACCCCCAGGAGGGGAGGCCAGGAGGCTCGGAGAGGTCAGGCACGCACGCCAACCTGGGCATCTCCGGGCTCCTGGCTGGAGTCTGGGGTTTCATGTTCCCAAGCGGCTGGGCAGTGGGGTATCAGCAATCAACATTCTCCCTGCAGCTTCCACTGTTCCCTGCTGGGCAGGGCCCCTTTGAGAGGGTCACACAGCTGGGTAACAGTGACAACCTGCTTGGGAAATGCGGTGTGATTGAGAGAAGGTAGGTGTGAAGAACACATCCCATGCACCTCCTGTGCATGTGGGGCTTAAGGGGAACCCCACTGTGTCTGATGACAATGCAAGGTGGAGATATGTTGAAAAGACACAGAGGTAAGACTGGCAGGAGCAGGGCAGAATACAGTTTGCAGAAAGCTGTGAAGAAGGTGGAGTGGGCAACTTCAGGGCTTGGTGTCTGTTGCAATGTTGCTGAACCTGGCTAACTGGCACAGTGTTTCCCAGGCGTTTCCCTCATGGTTACCGGGTTTCCCTTTCTCTTCAGCAAGGCCCTCCCATCTTGGCACCGTGGACAAATTAGTGGCTTACTAGGATTGTAGGGTGCTTAGCAGCTTCCCTCAGCCCAATTAAGAAAACCCGAAACTCTTCTAGCAACTGCCAGCGTCCCGCGGGAGCAGGGCAGGGCCCGCAGCCGCCCTCCCCAGCAGCAGTGTGGGACGCGGGGCTCAGCGCCCTGCTCCTGCCGCCTGTGGGAGCCAGGAGGCCTGAAGCGGCAGAGCACGTCCCCCCTGCACTCCACGCTTGACTGGCGAGTTAGCTCCTGCGTCACAGCCTTCAAACCAGCTGTGGCTGAGCATGCTCCAACACTCACAGCGACTTGATGTGCATGTCACAGAATTTCAACATGGAGAAAACCCGTTTACTCTTAATGATCATGAAGCTGTTCTCACAGAAGGACGTGGTCCACACTTCCCTGGACCACCTTAGTAACAGGCGTCTCATTAAAAACATTCTCATCAAACACGGCTGAGGCCTGACCCGGGCTTCTGCTCAGTGGACATGGACTGTGGCCTTGGTTGGGGTCAGCCTGCTGGAACAGAGGCCAGTGGGTCCAAGCAGCAGCCATTTGGGTATCAGGTATCCATGTGAGGAAGTGAAGACGGCCCTGGACTCAGAGCCGAGAGTGGGGACCAGCCAGAGCCCGAGTGCACCTCCCGAGTGGATGGCTGCCTCCTGACCTTGGCCCCCCGTTACCCCCCACCTGTGGGACTCCCAGAGAAAAGAACTCGGGCTACCGACCCCTCCCACAGGTTTTAAAAGTCTTTGTTTTATAGTCAGGATATCAGACAGGGAGTATTTAGCCAAAAATCTAACACCAGACCAAGTTTCTATGACATAGACCAAAGACAAAGGTCGTGCTATCAACACCAGGTTCTTAATGAGCCACGCATCTATAATCCAATGTCTCTTGCAGAAAGGAAAACACAGACAAAAACACCTGTCTTCAAGCAGCTTGAAATCTGAGATCGATGAGGAAGGTATTGCAGCCTCAGACGGTGACAAAGCTGCACAGAGGCTCTTGAGGAAAGGGGTCAGAGGTCACTGTGCTGGGGCCGTTCCAGGAGGGTTTCATTAAAATAATCAAATACTTGAAAAATCTAATTTAGGGAAATACATTCTGTAACTGAAATATACACTATTAAAATGTAATTAAAGCAAACTCGTTTATAATAGCACGTAACTAAGACTGGGATGGAGAATTAACTCACAACAATGCCACTTGGTAGGTATTTTCTTTAATCGGCTCATTTTTAAAAATATTCAGCTTCACGTAAACCAAAGTCGGTTTCTCTTTAACCAAGGTTGGTCTCCATTTTCTGCAGCTTCGATTGATGAGCTAATTAAGGCAAGATGGCGTGCTGCTCTGGAGAGAGCTAGGTCACTGCTGCCCCAGAGACACAGCACTACGCTGACCTGTGTCAACTGCAGAGGAAACCACAGTGGCCTTCCCCAGGGAGCCTCCTCCTGTGGGACAGCACCAGTGGCCACAGTGGAGGCAGACAGCATCTTGGCTCATGTGTGCTGGTGGCTGTAGCATCAACGCTCACCTCTGCTCTGCCTTGGGCCTCCTCTCTCTCTGACCCTGCCACCTGCTCCACACCCAACTAGCAGCACTCCTCCCTCGGACCTGAGGTTTCACTATCTGTGCAAGGGATCTTCAGACCAGAAAGGAAGGCACAGTTTGACAGGTCCCAGCAGCCCTCTGTGCCAAAGGAGGTCCCCAGGGCCTGCACACAGAAGCCACTAGAACAGTTCCCTGCATGCCCATCATTGGGGGCTCCATCTGGTGACAACTTTTTGGGATGTTCCAAGGGACACCAGTGACTGGGGATGGTCACAGGAGCTGTAGCTGGCATGAGGGTGCTGCAGGGTCCAGGCTCACAGGCAGGCCCAGGGCCCAGCATGTGCCAGTCCCTCTCTTTCCACACGCAATCTGTCACTCCTTTGCATGACTCTCCTGTCCCTCACGACAGACGAGCTGTCCAGCCATCCAGCCAGCAAGTCAGGCCAAGCCCTCTCTGGTCCAGGAGCAGCAGCCACAGCAACAGGGCGGCGGCCACAGAAAAACACCTTAACTCAGCTTGGAAGGGGCGGGACCACCTTCCGTCTGCAGCTGGAGCTGGAAGCTGCCTGCCTGAGCTGTTAGAAAGATGTGCAGAAATTACCTATCGCTCCCTGTAGAGGCATCCAGCAGCCAGCCCGGGCCAGCCTTCCAGCGCGGCGATAATATGCTCCTATCAGTTTTAATAGCCCCATGCTGGATTCAGGAGGTATTATGGATTGTACAGCAAGCATATTGTCATTAAATTAAATTTTCAGAACATTCCCCAGCTCATCACAAATACCACAGAGAGTAATCATAATCGGTTCTCAACACATGTGTAATTGCCTTCAGCTGGCGTCTTTTACAGTTGACATTGTTCAGCAGTGATAAGGTGATGGGCGATTTGAATACACAGCTTGTTCCGTGGCTGCTGTAATTGAAATATGGTATGTGTGAATGGAAGATTACATTAAGACCAGGATAATCACCTGACACGAGAGTAATTGAGTCTACAATCTGCCACTGGGTCTCTCAGGGAGGGCTGCGATGGAAGGCAGCCATTAGTGGATTACACCGCCCTGCCAGCACCGCCGTGCCAGTCTGGCATTCCAGAGCTGCGGGCGGCGCGCGGCACTGTCGAGGGCACCATAAATGACAGGCAAGGGGAGGTGGAAGAAACAGCGCCGAGGCAAAGTTGGGCTGGCTCCACGGGGAAGGGCAAGGCAGGTTCTAGAACAAATGCGCAGCTCCCCACGAAAGCCCACAGTGCTGCCAGCCTAGGGGACCGGCTGTGACCAGCCGCGGCCCGCTCTCTGTCTCTTCTGCTCTGTCTCTCCTTTCTCCTTTCTTCATCTCCTCTTCTCTCTCTCTGTCTGTCCTGCTGCTCTTGCCTCTTCTCTCTGACTGCTCCTCCTCCTCTTTCTTTCTTCCTTTCTCTTCTCTGTATCTGCTCCTTCTCTCTCTCTTTCTCTCTCTCTCCTCTCTCCCTTCTCCCCTTTCTCTTACTCCTCCTTTTCCTTTTCTCTCTGTCTCTTCCTTTTTCTTTTTTCTCTCCTCTTCTCCTGTCTCTTTCTCCTTACTCTTTCTCTCTCCCTTTCCCCTCTTTTCTTACTCTCTTCTCTACTTCTTCTGTCTCTTCCCCTCTTCCTCCTTTCCCTTTTCTGTTTCTTCTGCTTTCTCCTCCTCCTTTTTGTTTTCTGTCTCCCGTCCTCCTACGTTTCTTCCTCTTTCTTTCTTCTCTTTCCTCCCTACTTTTCCTCTCCTTGTCTCTTTTCCCTCCTCCTCCTTTTTCTTTTCTCTCTCTCTTCTGCTTTCTCCTACTCCTTTTTATCTTCTTATTTCCTCTCCTCTCTGTCTCTTTCTTCTCCCCCTTCTTCTTTCCCATCTGTCTCTCTCTCTCTCCCGGGATCCTGCTCTCTCCACCCCTGGTACGTGTGCAAAGCTCCTATGCAGCTTTGCTGTGTACAGAGGTCACTTCCAGGAGACCAACAGGGAGGGCCAGCACAGACCTCCCTGCCCTGGGTCAGTAGGAGCTTCACACACAGACACCTGGGGATGAAAGCCAGACCTCACTGTGTCCTGACAGGCCAGGCACAGCTTTCGGGGGACAATGGCTGGCCACTAAGAGTTGCACAGACAGCCGGAGGAGGACACACTCCCGCCAACCTGTTTTGAGAAACAGCAGTACAATACAGCTCATCTGTCTACCAACCCCTACATGGGCACTACACAGCGAGGCCCATGAGCTGGATGACACCTGAGAAAGCTCTTTCCAGGCCCCCCTGGATGAAGAGTCGGCTGCAGCCTTCCTTGGCTCAGAGTGGCCTGCCTTGGTGGTTGCAAGGCCAGGAGAGCTCAGTCCCCATCTGCACGTGCACAGGCTGCTGCCCATCTCCCACAGGCCACAGGCTAAGCCAAGGTGACCAGCCAGGGGCTGAGGCACACCAGGGAACAAACTGCATAACCGACGCCCCAGTCCCAGCATGGCACTTCCCATCAGGCCTGTACGAATGACCTTAGGGGAAAGGCTGAGTGTCCCAATCCACCCAAAACCATGGTATTGATGGGGGAAAACCCAGGGGATCTTCACAGACATTTCTCCTGCAGCCAAAGCCAATGGGGTTTCCCAGCGGCTTTTGTCGGGGACAGGGAGGCATCTGAGCATCCCAGCAGTGAGGAGCTCAGTGGATCAGCCCTCACAGAGGAGGTGGCCCTGACCCGGCCCAGGCCGCCACCCAGGGGCTCCAGCCTGGCACCAGGTCCCTGGCTGCAGCACAGGGGCCGCAGAAGCAGAATCAGTCTCTTCTGGTGGCATCTTCTGTCCCACATGCCACCTGCTCCAGATGCCCCTCAAACCGAAGGGCCTGGCTTCTGCTGGGGAGCTGCCCAGCAAGACTCTGGCCATAAAGCAGTGAAGTTTCACAACATGCAAAACTACAGTGGCTCTGTCAGCATCATTTATGGCACAATTCCACACCAAGGCGTGTGTGTCATAAAAGAGAAGCGTCTCCTGTCAGCTGCCCGAGAGTGACTCCTGTCATAAATAAGTCAGATTTCTAAAAGAGAACCCATAAAGTCCTGGCAAATACAATTTTTCCCACTAAATAATCACCCTGACCTCTTCCGGTAATATTAACCCCTGAAAAAATAACACTGGTCTTGAAGAAACAGAACAAGTCCATCCTTGACCAGAAACCCCGGGCTCCTGCGGGAGGGCGGGAAGCCATGTCCACGTGGTGCTGGGTGTAGCAGGCTAAGTGTGGGGAGCACCCCAGGGCCACCAGGGAGCCCCTCGGGCTGCCCACGTTAGGAGTGGGCCATGGTGTACTGTCACCTGCCACACAGGTCAGCTTGAGACCCTCGAGCCTCTGACTGCCCAGCTTGGGGCCTGCCTGGCCACCCCGCCCCCGAGCTTGCCCCGCCAAGGAACACACACACACACACACACACACACACACACGTGCAGCCTTCTGCCCTCCCTCGCACTCCCTGAGCCTGGTGACAAGAAGGCACTGTCTTCGTGTTCTCCCTCAGGGACCCCGGCTCCTTGCGTGCCTGTGGCGCAGAGTGGGGCCCCGCAGGGTCTCCTCTGCGACATCTAGTGGTTCCTGAGCAGGGATGGATTCAGGTGCTGCTCCAGGTCCTGGAGAGCCTGCAGTCCTGCCTCTGCGGTCATCACACAAGGATCAGCCCTGACGTAACACACGTGTGTTTGTCATGTGTTACGTGTAATGTGAAGTATTGAGAACTTGATGACAGCTGGACAAATTGACAAGCACTTCCAAGATTAGAGATTAACACACATTCCCTGGTTTAAAACAAAACCCATATTTTAATTTAAGATGGGACTTTATTGCTGAAGAGCAAAATATCCATCTCATTTTCCCCATCTGTCTGCAGTTTGCGGGACAGAGAGGTTCAAGGACAGTTGTCTTTCAAGGAGGTGCTATTGTATTTCACGGATTTTCTTCCACACTTGGTGGTGTAGGAGCTACCTTCTATCGCACTTGCCTGGGAAAGAGAAGCAACCCTGGTCACCCCGACATCTGCCACATCTGCCAGAGGGGCCCTTGTCACCAGGCCTCCCAGGGAGTGGCTTCACTGTGTCTGCACCAACATCAAACACAGGAGTAAACTCCACCCACAGAGCCGGCCTCTGGAGGTGACAGAGCTTCCTGCTGTGCCTGCAAAGTTTAGCATCTTGAATCATGTCATCAGCTCTCTGAATCTCTGATTCTACTCTAGCTTCCACAATGACAGGAAACATATAACTTTTGAGATGCTGAATTTGGCTAACCTTGCTGAGCATGGAATTCTTCATTTCCATCCATTTGCCAGCAACTGCCACAATCTCATTCTCACACCTGAGTAGAACTCCCTTGCACATGTGTGCCATGACTTCCTAATCCACTCATGTAGTGAGGGGCACCTGGGTTGATTCCATAGTTCAGCTATTGTGAATTGTGGGGCTATAAACATTGACGGGTCTTTGTCACTGTAGTAGGCCAATTTCAGGTCCTTTGGGAAGACCCCCAGGAGCCATGTGGTGGTTCCATCCCTAGTCTTTTGAGGAATCTCCATGCCGCTTTCCAGAGTGGTTGAACCCGTCTGCAGCCCCACCAACAATGCACAAGGGTTCCTGTCTCCCCACAACTCATCAGAAAGGGGGAGGGAGGGACCCAATTTCATGAAGAATCATTCAGCTACAATAGAAGAACTGAAGGACCTGTAGGACAGTAGAGAAAGCAGAGGGGAGAAGGAGAAAACGAGAGTTAAAGAGGAAAGACAATAATAAACATTGCACTCACAGGAAACTAATTCCCATGCAATCAATCTCGAGGGGTAGTCAGCAGAGGCAAGGGGCCAGGAGACCGGGGGTGGGGTCTCTGGCAGGGGGATGTTGGCAAACTACATTGTTATATGCTCTGTACATGTATGAATATGTGATAATAAATCCCATCATTCTGTACAACTTTAATGCACCAATTAAAAACAGTCTCTAAATCTCAAGTGCAGCGCATCTTGGAATTTTCCTTTGAGATGCCGCCACTTTCCGGGGCGATACTCAAAACTGCCCATCTCCCTTGGTAGTACCTTCAGCTTAGAATTTAGAAGGAATGTCACATTGACTGATACAACCTTGGAGCTAATGTTTTTCAGATATCTTGTAAAATTATGACACGTTCTCCAACATAATTCAAAAGTGTCATATGTCAAATTTCAGCATCAGGTTTAAGCCAGATGCTGTGGTGCGTGCCCACAATCCCAGCTCCTCAGGAGGCTGAAGCAGGAGGGTCATGTCAAGTTCAAGGTCAGCTTGGGCCTCTTAGCAAGACCATCTCAAAAGGACTGGGACATTACTCAGAGGCAGAGCACCTCTAACATAAATCTCCAGTACTGTTCAATATGTAAGTAAAAATAAAAACCAGTTCTATTATCTTCCCAACACTTTGCCTACATTTAAAAGCATGGAAACTGCCCCACAAGCCCAGCGAACCTGGACTTACACAGCAGGATACCCTGTCTGGGAGCTAGTGGCACCTGTCCTTCCCCAACCCCTTCTCTCCCATCCATATGGGCACACAGGAAATGTTACCAAACACAGGAGTTAGAATAAAATCTGAACAATGTTTTCATTTATCTGAATACATAATTTCCTACTGTTGAGAAAACTGACCAACCTCAATATGAAAAAAGTAAGCCTTGAACTACCAGGACTGTGTTTGCCCAGTGACTGTGTTAGTGGTCAGTTCAAATCTCAGCACTGCTCCACCCTTAGTGGCGGCCCCTGTGGATGGGGCAAAGCCTTTGCACCCCCCAGCCTGGCTTTCTGCTGTCCATTGCTGCCGTGAGGGGCCTGGGCTGACCGCCTACCCTTACCTAAGCCTTAGCCCGCAAAGAGAAGGTATAAAGAGCTTCCCTGAATTCACATTTGTGTGCAGCTCATTGATTTTGTTATTTGGTTTTTGTTTTGTTTCATTTTGTTTTTGCAAAGCAAAGAAAGCCGTAAACTATATTCTCGCCCTGTTGAATTTTAAATATTCTGAGTCACTAGGTTAAGGCAGAGGCTCTGCTGGCTGGGCCAGGAGCCCGAGAGTGGGGTGCTGCCTCTATGCTGGGTATGCATCCTGTCCCCTGAATGAGGCCTTACTTTAAGTCATTTGTCCATGTGGGACTTTCATTGTGTCCTCACACCTTCCCTGTGCCTTGAAGAGACTCAACAGAGCTGTATTTGTGCTGCTGTGCTATGTGGTCACACTTGCTGTGACTCCTTGGGAACACAGGAACAGGTGTGCACTGAGCTACCCGAAAGATGATTAATGACTTGGGGGATGTTTGCTGCCATCAAAGGTAAATTTCTTTGACTAGAAAAAGATTGTTTGAAGGAAGGAAATGCTGCTGTCTCGGGGGTCCAGAGACTTGGCGTGCTGTCTGCGAGGAACTTCATCTCACCTGCTGGTCCGGGCTGTGTAAGAGGACAGGTGACACTATGCCAACACCCACAGAAACTGAGGAAATGTCACCAGCACAGCCTGGGTAGATGACCTCACCTGCACAAAACAGGGATAACGTCAAGAAATAAAGAGGTGGCTGAAACCCCGCACTTCGGACCGGCTGCGCCCGTGGGGAGGGAGGGATACAGTGAACTACGAGATGGTGACAATAGACGGGAGATGCCAACCTAGGTCCTGGTGAGCCGAGGCATTGGAGGAGGCCTAGCAGAAGTCATTCTTGGCACACATTGCTTTGGGATCAAGATTACCCCGCATGTCTTCTCTGACCATCCCCAAGCGAAGGAGTTCATGTCAATGGTGGCACCTGGCCAACTGCACCAACTGAGGTTTTGAAAGGACCATGTGAACCTGTACCCCTGGGCTGCCGGGGACTCATCGCCCAGTGCCGTGGGGCTCGTGAAGTAGTAAGCCAGGAGTGTGGCATGACAGGCCCAGTAGGCGGAGGATCTGACCGTCTTCCTCAACACTCTGATGTATGACCTAGCAGGAGAAGCCAAGATGTTAAGAGCTGGGCAGTGGTGAATGCTGCACAGAGGAAGCTGACGTCTGGCGTACAGGAAGGGAAGGCCCAGGTGGCTCAGCGGCCACCAGCCTTGGGGCTGACCTTGAGGGACGAGGGCTGGGGTCACCCATGCCAGTAGCCTAGAAGGACACAGGCAGCCACTGCTCAGATGGGGTACCCCACTGTGACTGTTCCCTGCTGGGGTACAGTGCAGCTGACTCTGGGGAGGCCAGAACAGGCTGGGGACCCTGCCAGCCCTGTAGTGACAATGGAAACAAGGGCTTCAAATGGGACGGAGCATGCTCACTCCCCCTCCAGCTACTTACAGCCTCTACTTGACCTGCTGGAAGCCAGCTGGTCCCAGATGACACCACAGGGAAGAGTGTGAAGTGGACTTGGAGCTGAGCACAATTGATCAATGGCCAGGCACATTAGCAAGCCACCAGATTTCCAGAGAAGCAAGTGCTCAGGAAGCACACTGCAGGGAGGAGGAGGGGAAGCGGTTGAAGTGACAGCAGGCAGTATAGCCCAGTGTCACAGCAGAACGAGTGAAGGGAGTCTACACCAAGGTCACATTGATGCCACACAACACCAAGTCCATGAGCAGCCTCATCGCAGAAGGAGAGGAAAGACAGTCTGCCCTGGAGCCTGGGTGGCAGATGGCTGACCGCCACGGCAACAGTGAGAGCAGAAGGTAGGTTAACGCCAGTTCCAAAGTGCTAAGAAAATTCACCACACACCTGCATTGGGCTGCCCAGCCAGGTCATCACAACTGGGTGAATGAAGACTCTCTGGGAGAGAGCAGCCATCACACCCAGGCCAGCATTCACCATGCATGCTCACACGGGCTCTGTTCCAGCTCTTGACAGAGACTCTTTTGATCCTTGAGAAAATCCTTTTAGGAAGGAATCACTCTCACCCACTTAACCAGGGAAAATTATAAGTACTGCAGCCTTGGGGCTGGAGAGGTGGCTCAGTGGTTAGGCTCTTGCCTAGCATGTGTGAATGTGGGTTTGAGCCCCAGCACCACATACACAATAAAGAGTCGGAGCAATGAAGGCCACATGAAAAACTAAAATTCATTCTCTCTCATTGTTCTTCTCTCTCAAAAAAATATTAAAAAGTAAAAAATTGTAACTACTGCAGCCTAAACCACCTTCCAAATTGCACATGACCAGTGGACCTGAGGCAGGTTCCTGCTAGCACAGACCATGGACAGAGCTATGGGGAGATTTACCAGAGACGAAGCCGACTACAGCGAGGACAGGTTGGGGGCAGAGAAAGCAATCGTGATGAGCAATCCAGAACTCCCCGCAGGCTCCCACCACGCACCGCGGTGGGGACTGGCTCTAGGGACACCCGAAGGGTATTCACACAGGGCCTGGGGTCGTGCTGATGAGGGGAGGCAGAGCCAAGATTCCCCCGATACTGAAGGTTGCATGTGGGACCCTGGCTAGGGTTATGACACCCACATGCTTCACCACACATGGGGCACCAGGCACAGCTCCTGATCCTCCCCAAGCTGGTGAGCTGCGGTCCATGGGCAGTGGACACAATGCTGAGCAGCCACAGCTGCTGAGGAAGGAGCACTCATCTGAGCAGACGTGGCAATTCCCGCTTCCCACAGCAAGGCTTCCAGCGCATGAGCCAAACACTCCCAATGCTGAAGAATCCGTCATCACGGCACCATGATTTCTCACTTTGCTGAGAACTGATAGACTTAGCAGCCGCAAATAAGGTATATCCAGAGAACCAATACACCAGTACATTTATCAGACCCAATGTAATGGACATACCAGAGTACTGAGCTCAGCACCTGGAAAAACACACTTTTGGACGTAGGCAGAATAGTTTTTTAATTGATCATGTATATTGTACCAGAAATTATCTCTAAATAACTGCCAAAACTGGTAAATACAGCTACATCTTATCAAACAGTCTAATAAAGCAAAGATAGCAAAAAAATCTATTGATAGGGGAATTTCATGATAGGTTTCTAAGGCTGGGGAGTAATTCAGTATGGAATGCAGGCCTAGATGTGTGACAAAAAATGTCAAAATGCCCTTCAAAGCACCTTAGACATCCACACAAAGGCCACGATGGGAATCGAGGACATGTGGAACACAATGGTGTGAAAGCATCAGCACTCCCGACGGAAGGCCTGACCCTGAGAGATCGTGCCAGCAGAGCTCTGTGCACCCACTCGAGGCCCTCTCCCCGGGAAGATCAAGGTGGGGAAAGGGCAAGCCCGCAACAGCGTGGCTTGTGGAGCAAAGTCATAAGTGAGCAGGACCAACACCAGTCATTGGATTAGTGAGCGATCATGCCTCTTACAAAAGGGATCAAGGAAGAAAGCACAAAAGTGTTAGGAGCAGGGCGTGGTGGCCGCACCTGCGAGCCCAGCAACTCACGAGGCTGAGGCAGGAGGATTCCAAGTTCACGGCCAGCCCAGCAACTTAGTGAGACTCTATCTGAAAATAAAGAATATAAATGGCTGGTGATGTAAAAAAATCCCAGGGTTCAATCCCCAGGACCAACATTAGGTGTGAAAAACAGAATACAGATACTGACCACAAAGGCCCAATCCCTTATAAGGAAATAAAATAAAACTTCGTGTAAATAAATCTAAGGTTTAGATGAACAGGCAGTCTTCAGACAAAACGTAACCTACCACAGAGTTGAGAGCTTACATCTGTCGACTGGATTTAAACCCGTTATCGAAAATAAGTCTCCTCCTAAAATCTACCATCAACACAACAGCAGCCCAAAGACGAAACAGAAACTTGCTCTCCGTGGATGACCAACCAATCAGGAGAGCTAGCCACCCAACACCAAGGCAGAGGACAAGTGCCCCGGATGTCCACAGTGCCCCCACGCACCCCAGAGGGTCAGCAGCCCCTCTCCCCACACACAGCACAGGTGAAGGAGCAGAGTGGCCACCATCTGTTGGAGGACAGAGATGCCAGGTATAAGGCCACCTCGCTAGGACTGCAAGAACGGCTCAGCACGAGAGCATCCCCTTACATAATGCACGATTTTCATGAATTAAAGGACAGTAATCTAAGAAGCCCACTGAGGTGTATGGAAAACATCTGGCAGAACTTAACCTTGATTAATCAAGCATCAAGAAACAAGAAACCAGACTGCAAGAGAGATACTAAGGCAAATAAATGTCAAACGCCAATATTCTGCAGTGAAGAGGTTTTATACCAGACATGTCCAGCACTGTCCTTCAAACCAGGCAGGAAACTGCAAACGGCGCCTGCATTGCCACTCCCGCTCACTATGCGGGAGAGGGACACCTGTTGACCAAGGAAAGCAAAGCAAATTCTATGACTTGGAAAGAGTGAGAAAATGTGTTATTGTGAGGCAAAGGTCAAGAGATGCTACAAAGGAATTGCCACAAAAAATGAAAAGGTGGCTCGAGGGCGGTGGTGCTACACACCGGCTGCAACCTTGAGAATATGCTCTGACACCACTGCAAACTAGGAAGTAACCAGGAACACATCCAGCAGGGGCTTTTAACATAAAAGAGCAAGTGAAAGATTATAACAGAGGAATAAGAGGCAAGATACATGAGTTCTACTCTCAGCGCCGTGTGACGAGTCTAGATGTGCCAGAGCCTAAAACGATCGGTGACAATACTACTGTGGTCCTGTCCCATTGCAGGTGTAGTTCCAGGTCATTGAGATCCTGCTGTTTGCCACGTAAATCAGTGCACGCGTGAAAAAGTCACTCATGCAAAATATTCATAGCACAATTATTTGCAATTAATTTTTTCAAGAGCAGGATCAATCCATTCTGATAGATCTAGATTTTCATATACTATACAGAATTAAAAACTAACGCGTCTTGGAGCTTCAGGCATCAACTGAAATGATGCAAAAAAATTTAAAATAAATAACATAAAACGGAAAATGGAAGTTTGCAGAAAATGGGTGGACTGACCCCAAAGGCAGGGATGTTGAGGGGGGTGCAGCGATGGTTGATTGGGAAAGTCTTCTCCCAAGACGTGGCGCTAAGCGTAGCCTGAGGACAAGGACCAGCTGTGGCCCTGGCAGCGGAGGGGGGAAGGAAACACCAGCCCCGGGCAGTATGGGAGCTGCGCATGCCTGGGGAGCAGGAGGAAGGCAGTGTGGGTCTGAGGCTGCAGCACCAGCCCGGTCAGCAGTGGCCAAGGAGACCACAGGGCTGGGAGTGGCAGGAGGATCCACGTGAGGTCCTCACCTTCCTGCCACTTCTGCAGAGGCACCAGGGTGGAAGAGGTCTCTCCGAGCCTCCCGGATAGCAAGTGATGACACTGGGGTTCAAGTCCCGGAGACTGGAGGGCCTCGTCATGGCTGCTCCCACCAAGGCAGGCATTCCCTTCTCTTTTGGTGAATTTTAAAACCTGGTATGTATTTTGAGCAAAGCAATAAGGTATTGTATGATAACTCAAGAAACATAATAGATATCTACAAATTCATATCAATAAATAAATGATAAATGAGCGGCAGACTGCATGAATCTGCCATGTAGAACTCCAAAACATGTGTAGGTACTCTGTCTTTAGGGTGACCGAGCACCGTCCCCCAGTCCTTAAATGGCTTCCTCCCAAATCCTGCAAGTGAGGGGGCAGCCAGCCCACACAGGCCACCCAAGGTCAAGAGCAGTTCACCTGTGACCTGTCACACGGCGTGCCCCTGGCGAGATCTGAGCGGAAGGAAGCCCTGTGCCTGTGGTCCTCCCATGCCCACCTTCCGCATGAAGAAAACACCACACAGTCTCTAAGGATGCTCACAGGACACCTGCCCAGCGCTCCTCAAAACTGCAGGCTGCCATGCACAGGACCGCAGTCAGAAGGTGCCCGGGAGGCTCCCAGCACAAGGGGTGGCCTAGATGCGATCCTAGAACAGAAAGAAGACTTTAGGCAAAAACAAAGGCACTCTGAATAAAGGGTGGACTCAGGAGGAGCCCTTCACTACTCACTGGCCACAGCACAAGGACTTCACTAGTGCGAGACGTGAAGGAAGATGAGAGGAATCTCAGTGCTGTCTGCAGGTTTCTGTAAACCTAGAAATGTTGAAGTTTTCTAAAACAAACTTGCAAGATTCATCCTAAAGCAACTGGTGTCCGCAGTGACTCCTATTTGTAATTGGTAGTAAAGAGACGGATTGATCACTTACACTGTCATCTAAAAGCAGCTGTTTATATATCACAGAATGCAGCGAAAACCCTGCCACGTCACTCAAGCAAACCGGTTGCTCCCTGCAGCCCCCTCTGCCCCACATTGCCTTGGCGACAGCACTGAGAGCAGTCTTCACACCCTGACCCGGTGGCGGGGCTCAGACAGCTTGCGCAGTCCTGGAGCAGCCCTGATTCATGCCAACCAAGAGCACCACGCCTGCTGCGGGACCTGACCGCTGCACGCCACCTGCTTCCTCCCCGGCCCTCGGCGCCCCTGGCTTGGGCAGAGCCTGGGTCCCGTGAGGAAAGGCGTGGGAAGGAAGGTTTAAGATGACACAGGCTCCCTGGAGCAGGGGCTGTCACAGGTGCCAAGTGCTCTTCACAGTGGCTGCTCTGTCCCCTCTGACCCTTGTCATGGAACATGCACGAGAACACGGGCAGCAGTGCAGGCAGCACGGGACAAACGTGTCCAGCTGTAGCTAGTGGACGTGGTTGAGGATGACAGAGACACGCTGAAGCTTCGGGGATGTGGGGCTTCCATTTTAAACAACGGTTTCGGAAACGAGGAAGGCAGGGAAATGGTGCATCATAGCCTTCATCCCCGCGAGAGCGCCATCTGAAAATGAAAATAGGGGCACAGGTTTGTGCGGTTCAGCCCACGTCTCACTTCCGGGATCACAGCGCCTCCTGCCTCTTCGGCTCCCAATAGCACTCTTGGTTGTGATGCAGACATAACCAGCCTGGCCTCATCCCTGTCTTTCTGAGTTACAATATATGCCCGGCCCTGTGGTGGCCCAGTTACCCAGTGTCAGGCTGAGTGAATTATTCATTATTATAGGACCGGTGAGACGCAGCGCTCGGGCAGCCTTCCTTGAACTTGAGCTGCTGGGCAGGTGCGTTTCAGCCAACAGCCCTGGCTCTGCAGCCCTGAGCAGGTCTGCACAGGGAGCAGTGTGCCGACCCTGGAATCAGGTGTCACTGCCCTGCCACCGTGAGCTCTGAGCCACACCATTATACAAGAGGCCCTGGCTCCTGCACTGTAGCTTCCCCGCAAGCCTTAAGCAAGAAGAGACTCCAGATCCGAAAACAGCCCAAAGTTGTTCTCCAAAGACAATGTTCTGACGACCTATCCTAGATCAATAGCCGCTGAAGGTCGCCTGTCCTCTTTGGCAATATTTGCTCAGTAACTAATAAAGATCAGCCTGCAGTTATTTATATTAGGTTATCATCTCTCCAGGGTGAAGCTTAATCCATTTTGCAATGTTTTTCCCAACAAGGCAACATGAGTTTCTCTGTCTGAAAATGAATTAAGTGCGTGGTTTCTAAATATGGGGTCTGACGTTGCTCTGTTACAAAAAGCAATTTATTCCCCAAAGGCTTACACCTCAGAGGTTATATGAAAAGGTTCAAATATCAACACTATCCATTTTTCAATTACTGGGCTTCCTAACACCGCGAGCTTTGGGACTGATAAGCAGTGGTATCAGCTTTCTTATTCACCATCTTCTAGGTTTCCAATTCCACAGCCAGAGAAAGCAAATTTATTGTAATACATTTAGTTGCGTTGGAAACAGAAGGATCCAGACTGTTTCCTCTAAGATATCGAAGGTATCAAATAGCATGGGAAAGGTGTTCATGAAGAGCTGGCGACTGCAGATCCAGACAGAGCCGCCCGGTCCTCCTGTGAGCCCCCGTCACAGGGCAGGGGCTCCTCAAAACCGTCTTCTGCAAGTGGAAATTAAGGAGCCGTGGAAACAACCCACAGACACGCGTGCCCTCCTGCCAGGAAGGAAAATCCCTTTCACTCTCCAAAGTGCCGTCAGAAAAAGTAACGTGGTTCATGTTTTCTCTCTATTAAACAGAAATCTTTGCATTATGTGTAAAGGATTATTTAGCAAGAGAAATAATGCCCAGATACTCAGGGGGGGACACTTTTTGGTTGCCAATTCAAGTGTGTCATTCAAGATATTCATGATTGTTAAAAAAAAAAACAGAATATTATATTATATGTTTCTGGAGGCTTCTCCTCAGTAACAGAACAAAACTCCTTTATAAGCTAAGACTTAAAAAGTGATTTCTCGGGAAGAACTAATGCTGGTCATGTGGCGTCATGAGGGCAGAGGACTGGCGTGGGTGCCTGGTGGGAGCGGCCGCCCTCTGCAGATAAACAGAGCAGCACGTCCCCTTGTGCTTCCAGATTTGTCCTGGGGTCAATGTCTGGGTTGGGCACTAAGCATAAGGTGTTCCAAGCCCACTCCCTGGGTAAAGCCAGGTTCCACCAGCCTGGTCCTAGCAGGCTGAGCCATCGTGCTGACCCCAAAGGTGCTCTGTAATTAACTTTACCCTACGGCCCACAGGTAGGGGTCCCACTGCTAGCAAGTTCTGTGTCAGAGACTGAGGGGTGCAGGGCTTGTGCAGCTGAGAAGAGTGAAGAGCTTAAAGGGAGAGACAGGGCCACAGGGGTGAAGAAGCCATGGGATCAGTCACAAGCAGGCAGAGGGTCTGAGACAGTGGCCAGGGCCAGGAGGGAGAACAGAGATGAGGAAGGGTCACCATCACGACATGGCCCTGGAGATGGAGCTGAGAGCCCAGTGTGAAGTGAAAACAGCCCCTGCGGGACTCT
>PVKS010017498.1:0-41862 GCA_004027875.1 Aplodontia rufa
CAGATTTTGAGTACAGACAAACAACTAGGTAGGGAACAGCCTGTGGTTAGCACATTCCAACACATCCTAACTCTTTGCATAAGAATTAGGAAGCCTAGCAAAGCACAACCTAGCAGCCCTTCCTGAAGGAACTTGTGGAAATAGTAACAAGATCGCTCTAGGGCAGCTGTTGAAACGGAGTGAAGGGCAGACCCAACAAGAACTCCCTAGGAATCCTGTATGCTAGGATTGAGGATGATCTCCACTTTTATTCTGAGCTTCAAGTTTCTGCATACTCACGATTCGTGTGCTGGGATACTGAATTTCAGGCTCTGGCCAATCCAGATATGTTTCTAACGTTCTGCATATTGAATTTATCTATAGAATCAAGCCTTTCCAGAGTTGCCATCTTTGCTTTACTCCTTCCAACCCACAACTATCCTGCTCCATCAGTCCCCAGGAAATAGAATTTCAGAATCCAGGAGGAGATGCAGGTGTAAAGTTACAGAGATGGTAGCAGTGTTCAAACGACTTGATCTTCACTGTGATTAAAGCAGAAAGATCAGGTGTCTGGGGCTTACTGATTTCCAGTGTGTTTTACCTGGATGATCTGAGGCAAGGTGTCTTACTAAATAGCAATTTACTTCTCTTCAAGGGACAATGGTGATGGTATCCAACACATATGATTTCAGGAGAGTAAAATGAGAAAAAAATGTTTAACATCAACTTGTTATCCCTACTGCATAATATGTATATGATTACAAATAATATTAGTGACATGGTAAACAATGATTTCCCTTCAATTATTGCATGTGTAGTTCATCTATTGCTTGAATTTTGCATAATGCCTAGCACAGCCTGTAATCCTGTAGTTAAGTACAGTAACAATGGTCTGATTCACTGGGAGATCAAATGAAGGTGAACATACTGTACTGGCTGTTACAGAGAAAGGCAAAGTTTCACCCAAAAGCATTTCCTAGTCCCAAAATAGAAGCCTAGAAGAACCCCACTACTAACACCCAAACAAAACCTGTGTGTGCATATTCACAGACACATATATTACCCCAAAATGGACAGCAAAGACCATACAAGTTTCTATACTTCACCATTAAGGGTTCCTGGCAACAAACACAGAAGCAATCTGTTTGCCCCCTAATTTGACTACTATTTGACTACCAGAGAAATATGTTCTGGGATGGATTCTAGCAAGCAGAAGTAGTTTTTGTTTGTTTGCTTGCTGCTTTTGGTGGTTGTTGTTGTTTTGGTAAATTCCTTGAGATCAACCCCATGAGAGGAGTAAAGGATATGAGAATGATTAAGGTAAGGGGAAGAGTTGATCAGCAATGCAGCAGCAAAGGAGAACTTGCTGATTTTCCAGGGTCTCTGAGCCAGAGTCACCTTTCCTTATAGTTCTATCAGGCAAGGGACCAGGACTTATAGCATGTGATCATTCATTGGACCCAGGCTGGCCTCAAGAAGGAACACAAGATAGGGCAAAACAGGTCTCTTTGAGACAGTTTCACAAGAGGAACTCAGCTTAGAACTTTCCAGTGGCTTGAAGAATTCTGTTGTAGTCCTGAGGGAATAAAGGGGGTCCAATCACAACAACCAGAAAAGCCCACCTCTCACACAGTGTGGATCCACTGCTTTCATAAAAACGGTACTAGAATAGCTCCTCCAGCATCTAATTTTCTCTGGAAGTTTCACTAATATGAATCACTTATCTCATTTTTATATAAATAGTATTCAGAGAAGGGGTATTCCACTGTATTATCATGTAAAATTAGTAAAAGTTTACATATCATAAATTCCCACAAACTTTCTATTGGAATTCATCATAATTTATGCAACTATTATTGTTTCTAATAAAAAATTATATGACTATTTAAGAGACATTGCTTTTTCCTGCAAAATGTTGTAGATTTTAAATTTCCTTTTATGTATTTTTTTAATTTGAGTTGGCTATCTTCATTGTTACCAGTTGTTTTTTATGAAAAACTGCATTTCAGGTCATAGTAGGTCTAGCTGAGGCATATATATGGGACCATGGGGCTTATGTGCTACTCTTATAAATAAATGAACAATGTTTCATTGCATACAGGAGCCAATGTCTATGGGTATTGAATGTCTCACTAATAGGATGCAATATAAGATACAGGACATCCAGGGAAAAATGAATTTCAGATTAAAAAATAAAACTAATAAACTTTTACTATTTGTATGTCCCAAAGAGTATATCTGACACATTTGTACATACACACAAACATATACACAAAGAAAAGCCCAAAAGATTGAGATAAGTAGAAAGAAGAAATAAGCATTAAATTAAAAAAAAAAAGGAAAGAAGGACTCCCTATGAGTTCACATTTAACTTGGTATTTTGTATTTTTATTTTCTAAATCTTGCAAAGTTATCCAGAAATGAATGGTATGTCAGAAACAAGCATTTTCATTTCTTCTTCATATTTATCTAAATCAGAGTATCTCACTGTCAGCCCTGTTAAGATTGTGGGATGTATAATAGTTTTCTTTTTTTTTTATTTTTTATTTATTTATTTTGGTGGGACTGTCTTATTTATTTTAGAGAACTTGGTAGCATCCATGACTTCTATCCATGAATGTCCACAGCATTTCCCCAAGTTGTGACAAACAAAAATGTCTCCAGATGTTACTTTGTGGCCCCAGAGAGAAAGAACAACCCTAGTTAATCTCTTTGACCCATTGGTCTAAACATAAGCATTTAAGGTATAACCAATTTAATCACCAGGATTATTCAGGGTGGATATTTCCTTTTCAATTAGATAATTGAAGCAAACAGAGAAACACAAAATGACACAAATACAGCTGTTCAAATTAGTTGTGCTTTATTCAGTGTGCTCCAGGTTTCTAGTGAATTTATTTGCTGGAAATAAATGTGATTGTCTACAAGCCTTCTCGGTAGGCTCCTACATGGAAAGTTATCGACTGACACACACCAAAGCAATCCTGCTTCAAAATAATCAGACACAATAGATGCAGACCCATGAAGTGCACCCCCTGCACATGTTTGCAGGTGCATGTGTCTCACTGAGATGCAAATAGATCTTCCTGTAGTTTATTTGCTTTGGTTTTAGTCATGTTAAATTTTCTGTAAGGAGCCAAAGACTGAAATAGCAAGAATGACTTCTAAAATCTGTTTAATTCCATGAAAAACAGCTGCGAGATCAGGATAGATGGGGTTTATTCTTTACTATGAAAAAGAAGCATGCAATTTCCAGGGCAGAGATTCTGTTTTTCTCCTTTCTTCTGTCTCTAGAAAGGTACGTGATCCATAGTGGTAGATTAACAACTGTTTTCTACTAATGAATGAAAGAATTAATCAATGAAGTTTCATAAAAGAGCTGATATAGTCAAATATAATATGATATGATATAACATTTTATATAATATTATATTTATTGTAGTATAGTATAGTATTGATTAGGCACACTATCCAATTAGAGGTAGCATACTCTGTAGAAGACAGATATGCCTTCCTCAGAAAGTTGTATTGATTTTAAAAGATGTAAAACTCAAAATTAATGTGGTTATGACTGATTAAGCTCTGATTAAAGCTAAGTATTTATTAACACATACTGCAAGTTTCTTATTTTAACAAGCAAAACTAAGTTTCTTCAGTTATTTTTTTAATTCTTAAAATCAGGGTGTAATGCCGATTAATGGAAGTACACGCCTTTAATCCTAGTGGCTCCAGAGGCTAAGGAAAGAGCATCAGAAGTTTAAAGCCAGCCTCAGCAGCTTAGCAAGGTCCTGAGCAAATTAAGGAGACCCTGTCTCCAAATAAAAATTAAAAATAGGCTGGGAATGTGTTCAATCCCTGGTACAGAAGGAAAAAAAATCCAGGTGTAAAAATAGGTTAAGTTATAAAACGTCACATGCATTTATTCACTAATGTCATAATGTCAAACTTCCTCATGAAGACAAGAGAGATAGACAGACACAGGGGTAGGGAGGAGATCTAGACAGAAAAGATAAAGAGGAAGAACAAGGGGGAGGATATAGAGAAAGAGAGAAAACGTACTTAAAAATAAAGTTATATGGGGAAAAGTCACCTACTTTATATTAAATTTGGCCATGTCACAAGACCAACTTTTGCCTTTAAAGCCCTGGACAGAGTTCTAGGTATATTGCTCACTATTTCTGAAAGCTGAGAGGATTTTATAGTACATTTCCATTGTGTGTAAAATAATAATTGTGCTCTAACCTTAGGTGCATTAAAGGCAAACAATTTCTCAAGCACTAATGTTAATGAGCTTCATAAGGTCAGTTTTAAAATTTAGAATACATATCTTAGGGCTTGACTTATTGGGAAAAAATAGTGATAATACTTTCTGAAACATTCTCCTTTATTTTTCATTATAAAGATGCAATCACTCTATAGACATGTGAAATACACAGAAAGCACAATTATGTTTTTTTGGTTGTTTAGCATTCAAAACAAATATTCAATCAAAGACAAAAAGTTAAATGTACAGAAATGGCTTAAAAATCTAAACCACTGGTCTTTTTTTCCCTTTGCATCTAAGTTAGTCATTGCATAATTTATATAGGAAAAGAGAAAATGTCCTCATTCCCAAATTCTAAATTTTTGTGTTTATCTTCAGCCAAGTGTGCAAGACAATGCTGACCCATGACAAGTGAGATAGCTGCAGATGAGAAACTGTTCCCTACCTGGTCAGCCTTAGAAGTACAGCTCACAGCTCACAGGGGATCCCAGGCTTCTGCTGCTTCATATACTCTCTGTAAGTGATAAACTTGCTTCATGTGACCCACTTCCCATGTAAGTTTTTTTCATGGGAAAACTTGATGCAGACAAGTTGATAACCAGGACACAAAGAATCTGCTTCACACTAGAGCACCTAACAAAACCAAAGACAGTTTTTAAAACGCCAGTTTTTTCCCACTGAAGTGCATATTGGAAATGCATTCATTTAATCAATAAATATTTTTTGAGCAACCTGTTAGACATTCTGATCAAAGTTGGGAGATGCAACAATGAACAAGACAGGTAGGAACCCATCATTTTGAGAATTCAAACTCTAGAGCTACAAATAAATATCAGATAAGCATGTATACAAGTTCAGACACCATTGCATACATATGCTTATAGTTGTTACATATGCTCCTCCAGGTTCATTCCAATTTATGCAAAGATTTCTTCCAGTTTCAGAATTTACACTTTTAACAAAAGGAAAGAAGAAAAATAAAATGTATGCACACACTGAAGATACCTTTGTAACAATTTCATGGGGAAGTAGCTGTGCTTCACTGTTATATATTTATTGTTTTATGTTTACCAGATACTTTTCTGAGTACTGGTTATAAAGAGACAAAAAAGACCTTGTTCTTATCCTCAGTTGATCCTTCTTTAGGGGTATGTATGCAGTAAAAAAGAAAATTTAACTTCAGAGTCTGATGCTTCCTCAAACTCTATCATTTCTCACTAGCATAAATATTCTCACATACCTTCTGCTGTCCAATTGCTGAGAGTCATTGCTTATGAAGAGGAGCTAAGACATGAAAATAAAGAAGTGCCATAAATTCTAGAAAACTTTGCAAACTTCAACAGGGTCACAAGGGTTGATTGAATAATTTTATCTTGCATAAGGAAGGTGTTTTAGTATTCAAAATAAATAAGTGCACCTATGAAATAAATTTTGAAAAATGTGTAAAATATTCTAGGCTGTTTTCTATATTCTTGGAGGTAAAGAAGGAACAGCATTTCAGAAGTCGGTGTTATGCTGTTGTTAACCAAAAACATGTGAAACTCTATGGCATTTTTGGGAGAACTAAAAGTAGTTTATTGTAAGGAATGAATAGTTTGGAAAGAGAGTGAACAGATTGAACTCCTAATAACACACACACATGTACACATAGGAACTTCAACACGTGCATGTCAATAAGATGGGCTGAAGAATATGGATAGGCTTTCATAAGTGATATAGAATTATTTGAAACTTGCAATTTAAACAATGAGTTTTAGAAAGACTTCTATGATAACAATGTGGATGATGCATTAAAGAAAGGAAAAAATGAAAAAAGAATAGCAAATGATGACTGAAGGTGTCTCACTGAGTTGAAGATTATTAAATAAATTAAAGAGGGAAATTAAACATTCAGAAATTCAGTGATCTTAGTTCACAGATGAATACAGCAGTAAAATTATTTTGTTTCTTTTAGTTGTAAAAGTACACCTGAGGAGCTGAATGATCACTCAGTGGTTGCAATGCTTGCCTAGAATGCACAGGGAGCTGGGTTCAGACCCAGCACCACGTACACAACCAAGTATTACAGCAACAGAAGACGTGAAAAACCAAATAAAACTGATTCTATCTCACTGCCCTTCTCTCTTTAAAAAAGAAGTATACTTGAGAGTATTCTACAAATATCAGATTGGATATTCAGTAGCTGAGAGCTTGAACACAGAATTTGTAGAAACCAGTTTTCTGATTTCCACCTTTGCCAATATAAAGACAAAATTTGCTGAGCATTTATGTGAACCAAATATGCCTGCTAAACGTAGCTGAGAAGTCTTGTACTATATTCTTTTTCACAGTTTTCTAAACAAGAGATCAAATATTGTATTTTTAATTCTTCATATAACATCTGCAAAGAATTTTAAGAAACAGGCAACTTGTGCATAGAAAGTTGAGATTTAAAAGCATCTGATTATACAAAAGATAAATACGTAAAGTTATTTGGGAATTTTGCTTACTTATCATAAGATTCCTTCTTGGACTATATTAGTTTAATCCATGTTGTAATCAAATTCTCTAGAATACATTTGTTTCTACATTTATAGAATTCCTGAAACATACAATAATTCAGCATCAAGATAACGATTCCAAAGAGTAATTTCAGGTGGAATAATGTTTGGATAGAAGACAAAAATTGTGAAATTTCTATTAATTTGAGACGTCCAAAAAATATATCAAATCAAGAACTAGTCCAAGGCTATTATTCTATTACTTATGGAAGCTTTTGTTAGAAAGTGACCAACAGCTTTTAAATTAATCTTTTCTATTTCACTGATTATTAGGAAAAAAATTTTAAATCACTAAAATTTGAGAACAGTGCCTTAAAATTTGCTTATATATAAGACTTAATCAGTGTCCTGCCTCCTGCCCTGCCCACCTTTTTGTTTGCGGTGCTAAGGTCTAACCTAGGCCCTTGTACATGCTCCGTAAGCACTCTACCACTGAGTGACAGCCCCATCCTTGACCCCCATCTACTTCTTAAAGAATAACTTTAAAATAGATTCATAGAAATTTGGGCAGGGAGAGGGAGAGGTTGAGAGAGAGAGAGAGGAAGAGAGGGAAGCTGTGAAAGAGAGAGGGGGGGGGAGAATGGGGAGGAAGATTAAAAAAGGAAATGAAAAATGTAGGTTTATTTGAGATAGCAAAATAAAACTAACAGTGATTTTTTTCCACCCATTATTGTGACTAATTGTGAAATAGCAAACTTGTTAATTAAAATAACTCCTTCCTCTACCATGAAATATAGCTTCTTTTTATATTTCGTAGTCATTTTTTAGATCTTTTCAATGTCATATTTCAACCAATTTGGGGACTCACTGGTTTTTTATTAGTCTTCTTTACTAAGTTTTTCTCTTCCCACATGTTGAATGCACACATTTACAATTAATAACACTCCTTTTATAAGCATTTTCCTGATCAATGTTGCTAAATCATTCCATGGAATCAGAGAATTACATCCAACATAAGACTAGAATTCTATAGTTCATTTGAGCTGAATTAATTTTTTAATGCCAGAATGCTGTGTATGATATAAACTCACCTAAGGGATTATTAAATTTTTTAATCTTTAGTCATAGTGGACTTGGTATTTCCCTCAAGGTAGTCAATTCTCCTAAAGAAGAACACTGCTAGAGAGTTTTGGTTAAATGTAAATGAAAACCTTCTTCCTATATTTATACAATAGTAGTCTGCTTGGGCTATCATAGCAGAACACCACAGACTGGGTGCTTTCAACAAGAGAAATTTATTTTCACAGTTAGAGAGACTGGAAGTCCAACAACAAAGTGTAGGCAAGGTAGGTTTCATTCTGATGCCTCTTCATTTGGCTTGTAGGTGGGAGACATCTGGCTGTGTAGACACATGATTTCTTTTTTAGGTGCAAGGATAAAGAGAGACATATAGAGACATAGACATAGAAAGAGAAAGTAAGATTAAACACTTCATGGGCTTTTTTTTAATACAGACATTAATCCAATTGGATCAGGGCAAATACTTGTGACCTCATTTTATCTGAATTAACTAAATATAGCTCCAAAGAAGATTAGGGTTTCAATATGAATTTTAGTGTGGCACACTAATTCACTTTAAAATACACTATTTTGACCTTTTGGGATTACATGAAAAAGTCTTTTTCAGATGCCCTATGAAAATAAATCAATTATTTGAAGCATCTTATCTAATATACTTTGGTTCTCATACACCTCCCAGGAGCAGTACTTGCTCTTCCTAATACTAATCTTCCAAGTCAGTTACCAGTCATGTTTACTTTTCAGTTGAAGAGCTATGGAAAGCTCTGATTTGCTTCATCCCCTCCACAATGTCCAAGTATAAGGCGGTCTAACCACAAACAGGAATTTAATTTCCCCCAAACAATGCTTTACAAAAGAAATAAAAGTTTTCATGGAAAATATCTAAAAGAAGGCTCCCCTGGACCATATAAGGATTAAGCTGCCATGTCTTTAGAATATTGATGAGATCAAGATTGAAATATTCTAAGAATCTGTCTTGTTCCATCCCAAAGTTGGTGGCTCACAGTCTGGCATCTTAGTTTACACCCTGGACATTAAAGCTGGACTATAAATATATCTAATGGGGTTTTCAATAGTTTTGTTTATCTATTTGTGGACAGAAGAAACCTGCTTAGAAATGTCAGCTCTTAAACCTTTTTTCTGTGAGCTGTTTTTATTTATATTCCACCTTGTATTTCTCTGAAGCACACACAAAAGTCAACTTCAAAGAGCTATTTGTCATATTTAAAATTCTTAAGTAGTTAAGCTTAAGTTTGAAGAACCACCAGGAAAATTATAGACAGACAGTACATCTAGCACATAAAACTCAGATAAGAAAATCTAACATTTCTTATGCCACAATTTTGTATTCCAGAAAAGCAAGCAAACCCTGCATAGCATAGCATCATAAATATAACATAATATTTCATAACGTTATGAATAGCACTTTATTCTTGTTCTGGTGAAGTGATTTTATGTTTATTATTGCATTATTTTAAATTTTTCCATTATTTAATTTTTAATAACTTCAGAAATTCTGTGACATCATGAACAACTTTTCAAATGCAGTGATTCAGGGTAATGAATTAAATTTGTGTTGAATCTCAAACAATAGCAAATGTCTGTTCATACATTGTCAAGCCAGGATTTCTGTGTTCTCATCCGAAGGTCTATTTGTATTCTTAGATTGTAACAACCATTATATCACTCTTTGTAAGAGCTGTTTAGCATAGCCAAAGTCATTGGAATATTACAGTTATAAACACCCCAGAGTAAATTTCTCTCAGATATCTAATTCTGCAGAGGTGCCTCAGAAAATGAGGTCATGCAGCTAGTGACTAGCAACGCCAGGGCATAAACCTCAGATTTCCATCTCTTAGTGCTACGATCTGCTCCAGATCCTGAACCAAAATTTCTCATACACATTGGACTATAATTTCACCCCATAACCACTTATCACATTTGCAAGATATTACAAAATTATTTAGCACTTATATTAAGTTCAATAAGGCTGATATTTTTCTATATCTTGTTTACTGTTCTCTTTCAAATACCTAGTAAGTGCTCAATAAACATTTATTTAATAAATGAATGATTGAATAGTGCTTAAAAATTTTCAAAATTGTTAGGTTAATCATTTCATTTTTACCATACTTAATTATTTGGTGTCCACTGCATTCCACAAGCTGTTCTACATATGGAGTTCAAAATCATAAATGCAACATGATCCTCTTGTCATGGTGGTTGCAATGCACTGAGAAGATTGAATATTATACACATCAATAGAAGTTCATATGTAATTGGCATCAATAATTAATGTCATGAAAATAAATAAAAGCAAAATAGTGGGGATCAACTTCAGAGTGGATAGATAATAAGGACAGGATGAGAACTATAGGATTAAGAGAAAATCTCAAAGCGAAGGAGGAGGCATACCAGGTTACATGTGGTCTCACCTATCAAAGCTAAACTAACCCTTGCTTCTGTATGAAGCCTTTCACGTGTGCAAATTGTCGCATTTAAAATATGAGTGTTTAATGATAAGTATGCTACTATGCAATTGATATACCAAATAAAATGGGACAAGACCAGTGAGAATTACATAATTGTCAAAGATGGCTCTGTCTTCTCACTTGACTGTCATCTCTTGGAGATATCTCTCTCCAGTGCTTTTACACATGACCTACCTAGAAATTGACTAGTAGATTTACATATCATCTTAACTCCCATCAGTTACTTATTGTTTTAAATCTCATCATGATATAATTTTTTTAAATTCCCCACTGTCTCATTTACTTCATTCTCATTTAAAAGCACTTCTCCTTAGACTAATATCAGTGGCTTAGTGGAGGCAGCTAGTACTCTAGGCAACACCAGACAACTGCTTCAGAAAATGTTACTTTTAATGTGCTCCTGGGATAACTTGAGCATGTTTTATATTTAGCTAAGAAGTGGGAGTAAGCATTAATTTTATCTCTTAAGAAATGTCTGGTAATTTGAAGATAATTTTCTGAATATAATATATATTAATAACCTCATATCTCAAAAGTTCTTTTATTTGATCTGAACATTTGAGTAGGAAGTGATAGACACTATAATGTTTTTGTATATGTGAGGAAATATAAATTCAGAGATCCTTTTAATCTCTGAAAGTGGTTGTGAGGGGGCACTTGTGTGACCCTTACAGAGATCAGATCCCAGAACTCAGGGAGAAAAGAATAATTCTCCCCAAACATAAAATCTGTAAGAATAGGGTGCTATTAGAACCAATAATTATGGGCCAAATGACCTATTTGTCAAGAGCAGTGGGGACCTGAAAATCTGATGTCATACTGCTATCAGTAAAAGTTGAGAAGTGGACTAACTGGGACTCTGAAAACTTCCCTAATAAAACCAGCGGGCAGGTTCACACCATCCTTTTCCTCTCTGGGAGGACCGCTTTCTCCCTTCAGAGTGTCCCCTTTTCCTATCTTTTCTGATAAACTCAAGCTTGTTATTCTAATTGGCATGTCTGAAATCTTTGGGGTGTGATCACTGAACTGATAAGAAAGGACAGCCATGGCTGCCTCAGTTATATGCCTGGCCCTGTCTTGTTATAGTACTACGGCTGTTTTTGCAGTATTTTCCCCATTTTTTTGTTAAATATATGTGAATAAATAAATGGAAATATATATGGACAATATATCACATTTGCAAATAAACTATATAAATTATCATTTATTTTTATTCAAACATGTATCAGATTCACCATGCAAAACTAAATATTCTTAAATATATTATTTTAATGATTATTTGCTTCCACCATAATATCTTTGAATATTGGGAATGAGAAATAACAGTCACTTGATCACAGCCATCAGACATGTTTTTGTATTTCATCTCTTATTATTAACCCATAACAAATTCTTGTTTATATAATTTTGATTTAAAAAACAACTATAAACAATTATAAAGCTTTCTTCATATAATATACAAGTGGTTTTCTCCTAAAATTAGGCACTTTTTGTATTTTTACATTTGTCAGCAGAATTGACCAGTTTATCAAACTCTCACATTATTTGTGTATTATTGTATCTAAATTTATCCATTGTAAAAATGAGCACTGGAATTTAAAAATTTAAATAAATTATATATATGCCTTTTATATGTAAGGTTGAATTTTTTATGTTAAGATAGGAGTTCCAATTCTCTGTATTAGTGAACTCTAACAAAGTGCTACTTCCATTATTTATTAACCTAGTAAGGTATTGGTTTCTTATAATTAAAGGCCTTATGAAGTAAGACTATGATCTTTTTTTCATATGTGTTTCGGTTCAGCATTATATGTACAATGAAGTGTTGGAGCAATGAAAGCCACATGAAAACCTAAATAAAATTGATTCTCTCTTTCTCTCTCTCACACACTGTCCCTCTCTTAAGGAAAATATTATTTCAGCTATGATTGTCAAATAGAACTATTTTGCCTGGATGCCAATATTAATAAATTTTCACTTACATTTTCCTCTGATATGTTTGTTCTAAGTTGTATATTACACGGTATTTATAATATATTTATGATATTTTAAAATGCTTATTTAATCTATCTTTAATTTATCTTAATGCTTAATGTTTTGTATGAAGCTAAGAATTTATCTAATGTTTTCCTTTGCAGGTAATCAATTTATTGAAAATCAATTTAGGTACAAGAATATGTGCCTTTGTGCTGTAGTTTTGAAATTATTTTATAAAATAATAAATTTTTTAACGTTGAAAGGAGTTCTTATTCTTTGTATTTTCTCTTTTAATTTGTCACTATTCAATTTTACACCTTCACAAGTGCCATCATTCTGTTTTTGTATTTTCAGTGTGCATGGTTCTCACATCTGTCTGTTTGCTTCTCAAGACGTTTTCAATATGTCCTACAGTAACAGCTCTCACTTATTTGTGGTGCCTTTGTTAAATTACTCACCTTAGTATAAGAGCCATTTGGTTTATTTTATGATTTATTTTCTTGTGCATGGTCTTTCACATAAGACCTGACTGGTAGGAATACTGGTCTTACCACCCACTGTTTATTTCTCCATGCTAGTTATCTAAATATTATGCATCTCAATTTCCTCATTTGTTTATTAAAATAATGAGTATGTGTTTTGTGGGAAATCATAAGTGAAAATGACAGAATGCACTTGCAGCTGGAACATGGCACATGATAGCAAACTCTGGATATTCCTGTGTAGTCCAAGCAAGTATATTGCAGGGTTACTCCAGCATACATCAACTCATCTCCTACATGTAGTTTTCAAATGAATCAAGCCCTTGTAAGAGCAATACAGATATCAGCAAAAAGGAAAATATCTACATATTGCTGAGATAAAAATAGACTTAAAATCATTTTAATTATTCAAGAAAACTCAAACATTATATATATATATATATATATATATATATATATATATACACACCTATATATTTTTACCAAGTGATGCTGTTGTAACAAACATCCCCAAACCTCAGTGATTTATAACAGCAATTCCTTCAAATTGCTTGCTTCACTTATGCCACAGGTCACTTCTATATAAGTCTTGCTCAGTGGGTCTTCTCCATGCTAGGATTTGAGCTCCAAAAACAGATTCTATGTGAGTCAAGCTTTTATTACAGACAGTAGGAACCAAGAAATGGATGAAAGTGCAATGGCAATTAGGAACTTTGATGGAAAATTCACATGATTTTCTGTCAGTCTGTTGAACAAACGAACTGTATGAGCAAACCTGGTTATTAATGGAGTGGGGAAGTATAATGTGATAACAGAAAGAAGTAGTAAATAATTGAAAAAAATAGTAATCTTTTACTACAAATTTTTCATGACATGCATAGAGAAGTCATAGTAAAAAGATGCTTTTACCTCCTGATTGTTTTGTAGTGAAATGTCAAGGAAATCAGAATGTCTACTCAAAACTTGAAAAGAAAACTAATAATAAACAAAAACAACTGATATAGAGTTTAACCCAGCCAGATTATTTTCTGAACCAAGAAAACACCTAAGTGTCTCAGTCCATTGAGGTTACATTTTAAAAACATCACAAATTGAATATCTTATAAACAACAGAAATTTACTTTTCATAGTTCTGAAAGATAAAGTACAAGGTCAGTGTACCAGTACTGTTAGATTCCGGCAAGAGCTTTCTTGGGGACTTTAGAGTCCTTACTTCTCCTTGAATTCTCTCATAGTGGAAAGAGAGCAATCGAGCTCTCTGGCCTCCTCTTAAAAGGGTCCCAATCATCATGACCTCCTGAACCTCTGCCTCCAAATACCATCATGTTGGGAATTAGATCTCATCTTGTGAATTTGGGGACAATATAATTATTTAGTACATAACACTAAGCAAACTGCACTTTGGTTTTCTTATAAGAGGTACATTATTACCAATAGGGCATTACATGATTATTTTTTAAGTTTCAAGTATACAAATGGATTAGAGGGAAAGGAAAAATCCATGAGGATTTTTAGAAATTATAATTTTATATTTTGTACTTAATTTGCATTTCTATTTTCACTTTTTGTATTTTCTCCACTTTTCTTCCCCTAACACATATAAATACACCTTACAGTAATTATAATTGTATTTTTCAGATACAGTTTATTTGAAGCAAAACCTAGAATAAGGTCATACAAAAAGTTCATACTAAAAATACTGAAAAGAAAAACTGATTTATTATATTCTCAAATCATTGAGTTACAGAGTTTTATCTGCACATTTTAAGTGAAAACCCAGTTTTCATTCTGTTAGTTCATACTCATTTAATTTACTGTGATAGCTTTATTTGATAACTAAACAATTATTTTTATTATAGGAAGTCAAATGCTTTACTAAGAATGAAAAAATAGCACATTCAATGCTGGTCAGCTATTATTGTGTTTGCCTAGGGACAGCCTTGATATCAAACTTCATTATACTTGCATTTTTCATCAACCCTATTTTCATTTATATGCCCTAACTCTAGTATCTTAAATGCATTCAACTAGGGGTTAAGAGGATTCAGTTAGATCTACTGAAGATAATACTACTCCTGAGAACCAATCTTATGTACCTGGATCCAAAGATCACCAATCTGCCCAAACTCTCTTTAAATACATCACATTTTAAAACAAAAGACAAATTAAAGGAAACTATGCAAGTTATTAAACTACTCCCTATATAAAACCATTAGATTTGATACAATCTTGCTTTGGAAATTTAGTATCCCTCATATTCTATTTCTTTCTCTTTCCCTCCAAATTTCATGATTCAATTACTCTGAAATTTGAGTGCTAATATTTCTATTGCAAGTATGGTAAAACATTATTGTCCATATTTTTAAATAAGGCATTGACTTGGATTTCCATAGCATGACACTGAGAAGAATCATACCTGTATTATTTGTGATTGAATGAAAACATTATTGTAAGTTTTCAATCACTTAATTATGAACAAAGTTAACATTTAAAATTTTACACAATGTGAATTAATTAGTAAAGATTTACTTTATTTTATAGTAGAAAATATGGGATTATCTCAAACAATATAACGATGAGTCTTAGCATGACATTTTGTAAATAGGACATAAATATATCTCTAAGAAGAAATAAAGATAAATGACTTGCTCATATTATAACAGTAATTGAGAGTTATAAATTGCATTCTTGATACTTAATTATAAGTATTAATGCCCATATCCTTATATGCAAATCTCTTTAAAAGCCATAAACCTCTGTTGTGCATTAATTATGTTAAAGAAAACGATGCTCATTTAGGAATCTTTTTATTTGTTTGTTAAATATGGACTTACAATTAAAGGGAAATCATTATCAAACAATCAAGAACAAACGTATATTCACATAGCAAGCCAAAGCTAATGCCATTCCATGGTTTCTCCCCTTGGGAGAATTAACCCCTCTCCAATTAACCCCTGAGTTAAATGGACTGCTCATGGAGGTCGGAGGTTTCCCTCTGAGTTGATTCCTCCATACTCCCTCTATCCTTTCTTCGTGATCTCCTTCCTATTCCCTCCCCTATTCCTGCCCACCTCCCTACATCTCCCAGCATCCTAGGCAAGTTTGCCCCTGTTTGTGTAAAAATTCATACATGTTGAGGTTATTATTAGCTTAGCCATCTATCATACTCTTTCCAATTGTATTCTAGCTTCCACAAATGAGAGAAAACGTTCGGCCCTTGAGTCTCTGAGATTGGGATGTTTCACCTAGCATAATTTTTCCATCTCCATTCATTTGCCTTCAAAAGCCATAATATCATTTTCTTTAATAGCCAAGTAGTATTCCATTGTATATATGTACCAAAGTTTTTGAATCCACTCGTCGAGTGAAGGGCATCATATAACCATAATCTAGCTATAGTAAATTGAGCTGCTATAAAAACTGATGAAGCCATATCTCTATAATATGCTCATTCTAACTCTTTTGGGAAAATACCCAGAAGTGGGAAAGCTGGGCCATAAGGTGGTTCCAGCCCTAATTTTTTGAGGACTCTCCACACTGCTTTCCAGAGTGGCTGCACCAGTTTGTGGTCACACCAGTAATGTGACAGTGTTCCTCTTTTCCCACAGCCCCTCCAGCATTTGTCATTGTTCGTATTCTTCATTTTTGCCCCTCTCACAGGAGTGAGGTAGAATCTCATTGAAGTTTTGATTTGCATTTCTCTTATTACTAATGACGTAGAGCATTTTCTCATATATTTATGAGCTTTCTGGACTTTCTCCACTGAGAAGTTTCTTTTTAGTTCTGTAGCCCATTTATTGATTGTATTATGTGTGATTTTGGTGTTTAGTTTTTTTTTTTAGTTCTTTGTATATTCTGGATATTAGCCCGAGATGTAGCAGGCAAAGGTTTTCTCCCATTTTGTAGGATCTCTCTGGACACTCTTGACAATAGCTTTAGCTGTGCAAAAGCTTTTTAGTTTAATTGCATCCCATTCATTTATTCTTGACGTTACTGCTTGTGCCATGGGAGTTTTGTTAAGAAAGGTGGCACCAACCTCTATGTCATGTAGTGTTGATCATATTTCTTTTTCAAGTAAATGTAAAGTTGCTGGTTTAATATCCAGATCTTTGGACAATTTTGATTTAGTTTTTGGGCAAGGTGAAAGGAAGGTAAGGATCCAATTTCAATTGTCTATATTTGGCTGTCAAATTTGTCCAACACCATTTGTCGAACAGACTATCTTTCTTCCACACTATGTTTTGCCCCCTTTATCAAGTATCAGATAGTTAAAGGCATGGGGGTTCATCTCAGAACTCTCTATTCTATTCCATTGGTCTTCAGTTCTTTTTTGATACCAATACCATGCTGGTTTTTTTTTTTTTCACTATAGCCCTATACTATAATTTAAGGTCAGGAATTGAGATACCCCCTGCTTCCTCCTTTTTTCTGGTAATGTTTTGGCTAATCTGAGTCTTCTGTTATTCCATATGAAACTTGAAAATTGCTTTTTCTATTTCCATGAAGAATGCCATTGGTATCTTGATGGGGATTGCATTAAGGGTAGAATGGCTGTTTTGATGGTATTAATTCTGCATAAACATGAACATGGAATGTTTTTCTATCTACTCAGGTCTTCTGCAATTTCTTTTTTTAGAGTTTGATAGTTTTTGTTGTAGAGGTCCTTAATATCCTTTGTAAGATTGATTTCCAAGTATTTTACTTTTTTAGAGGAGATGGTGATTGGGACAGATTTCCTGATTTCTTCTTCCATGGACTTGTTGCTGGAGTAAAGGAAAGTTAGTGATTTATTGATGTTAATCTTGTAGCCAGCCACTTTGCTGAAATTGCCTATAAGCTCTAGAAGTCTTCTGGTCAAGCTTATTGGTTCTTCTTTGTATAGGATCATGTCATCAGCAAACAGAGACAACTTGACTTCCTCTTTTCCTACTTGAATTCCTTTCATTTCCTCCTCTTGTCTGATAGCTCTGGCAAGGTATTCAATGACTATATTGAATAAGAGTGGTGAAAGTGGACAACCTTGTCTTGTTCCTGAATTCAGTAGAAATGCTTTCAGTATTTCTCCATTGAGCATAATGTTGGCTTTGGGTCTGTCATAAATGGGTCTTACATAGTCAAAGTACCACCTCTTGATCCTTATATTCTCCAGGGTTTTGAGCATAAAGGAGTGTTGAATTTTATCAAAGGCCTTTTCTGCATAAATTGAGATGATTATATGTTTTTTATTTTTAATTCTGTTTAAGTGGTGAATTACATTTATTGATATGTGTATGTTGAACCAGCCCTGCTTTCCTGGAATAAGGCCCACTTGATTCATGATGTATTATCTTTTTAATGTACTTTTGGATCCAATTAGCTAGAATTTTATTAAGGAATTTTGCATCTATGTTCCTCAGGGAAATTAGTATTTAGTTTTCTTTTTCTCATGTGTCTTTTTGGGTTTTGGTATCAGTGTAATTTTTGCTTCATAAAAAGTGTTTGGGAGTGCTCCCATCCTTTAAATTTCATGGAAGAGCTTATAGTGAATTGGTGTTAACTCTTCTGTGAAAATTTGGTAGAATTCTGCTGTATATCCATTCAGTCCTGGACTTTTCCTTTTTGGAACACCTTTGATTGCTGCTTCGATTTTGCTATCTGAGATAGGTTTATTTAGATTTTCAATGTCCTCCAGTGTTAATGTGGGGATGTCGTATGTGGCCAAATATTTGTCCATATCCTCCAGATTATCAAACTTGATATTTATATCAAATATAAATTTTCAAAATAAGTTCTGATAATCTATTTGGTGTCCTATAAGCATATTGGATTTGGTATTCTAGGTCAATTCTGATGTGAGAGAAATTCTCCTTTACAATTTAACTTAGAAGGTTCTTAATGCCGCTTGATTGCTGTTCGGAGTTTTAATCCAGTCCAGACTCTCAAGTTATTTCTCCTTATCTCGTCAATTATTTGGAAGTTCTGATCACGTACAGTAAGTTTCTTCTCTTGTCTGTCCTCCTTGAACTCAGCATTGCTCAGCCTGTCCTCATTATCTGATGTATGTTTTTCAAGAGCTGAGATTCTATTTTCAGTTGAGTTTACTCTGGTGTTAGTATCTTCCAGTGATGATTTGATTTGGTTGACAGTGTTTTTCAATACTGATAGCTCTGCTACATCTCTTTTCAGAGTGTCTCACTCTTTATAAATATGGTCTGTCATTTCATGGAATTGCTCCCTTATTTCCTTATATAAGTTGTCTCTCATCACTTGAAACTGATCTCTGATGTCTTTCCTTAATTCTCCTTTCAACTCTTTGATCGAATTATTAATCACAATGTTGATATAATTTTCTAGGTTTTTCATCTAGGGCCCCACCATGGAGTCCTTGGATGGAGAGCTATGATGTTGAGGAAGGGAGTTATTTCCCCTTTTCCTCATTTTCAGATACAGAGGGTGTGTCTTGAAACCGACCATGAGTATTACTCTTGTAGGGGTTATTGAGGCTTCTTATGACTTTGCTTCATTGGGATGGGGTGCTATTTGGGAAGTTCAGGCCAATAGCTGCCATTCCAGTCAGTGAGGAATTGAGAGTCTATAGGTGCATATACTAGACAGTTTTAACTAAAACAGTTATAACTGCACCTAGAAGAGCAGTTTTCTTCCATAATATATTCCACAATATATTATGATAACAAGCAATTACTCGTTTTGAAGAATGCCTTTTCTTCAGTTAGCAGGGCCTCTGTAGGTGGGGAGAAGTAATGACTGGAAAGCCAAGGAAGTGAGGTAGGGAGATAGCTTAGAACTCATGACTTCGAAGAAAGAGCTATAAGGTTTTAGCATGGTGTAGTCTATTCAATTAGGAATAAGGAAAAGATAGAAATGGGATACGGGTGGGGTAAAGACTTTGGGTAAGGAAGAGAGAACAGCATATAGTTTATGAATTGCCAGAGTACAGGGGAAGAAGTGCTTAGTATGGAGCGTGGTTCTCTTCAACCCAAGGAGACTGAGGGGTAGTTTTCTATCATGAAGATTTTCCCTGGTCAGATTCCAATGCTATGGAGACAGCAGTCAAGTTTGAGAAGACACAGTGACAGTAGAAACCAATCACCAATACGTACAAACGAACAACAACAACAAAAAATACATCCAAGAATATCAAATTCAATAATAACAATAGAGCTAAAAAGAATAAAAAACTAAAAAAACACTAAAAATTTCAAAATTAAAAGACTTAAATATACTAAACTGCAACCAGAACCACAAAAAAAATAAGTAAATAATGGAGTTGGTAAGGTTCTGAGTTTTTGCCCCCTAGGTCAGTGTGTACCATGGGGGAATGCGTTCATATCTGCCATCTAGCTGAAGATTCTTCCTTGTTGAGCTTGTCAGGGGTGATGAAACTTGGTAATCTCTGATGGCCGTGGGTATTCCTAGAGGATCTAATCAAATTTATCTGCTGTAGAGGAGTACAAGACCCTGCCCTTTCCTGCTTTCTTGGAAGAATAGAGGTCAGCACCACCTGAGATGCAGTCTTGGGCAGATTATTTTCTGCCTGACCAAATTCCTGATCTACTTAATCCAGGGATCCAGGAGCTGTAGGGAGTCAGATCCTAGTGTAGATGTATGGAACTCTGACTGTTCCAAGGAGGTGGCCAGCCTGAATTTAGCTTCCCCAGATTCAGATTCGCTGTTGCCCCACTATTGGTTGCCTTGTGATCTTCAGAGGCCCCAAGACCTGCTCTGTAGGGTTGTCACAGTCCCAGCAAGGGAAAACAGGCATGAAGGAGGCTCCAGCCCAACTGAGACAGTGTTTATATCTTTCTCAATTGCAACCACGATGGGGCATGGAAGCCCAGTCTCACCTGAGGCTGATGCAGGTCCCTGCCTTGTTAGAGAGTTACAAATAGCTTTTGGACAAATTGCAAGTGGCCACCTTGGGTAAATATGCCCTACTGAGCCAAATTCTGGTCACAGACTCCTTCCATTTGGGCATGTAAGAGAGCAGGCAGGAAGCCACCCCTTGCATATCCCAGGATCTGGAGAGGTAGTTCCCAGTCCCACATAGCCCCCTGGGCAGACAGCCAGGACACAGAGCACTTGGATCTGCTTCTCAGTTCCAGGAGACTGAGGTCTCTAATCCATGCCTAAACGATGGGTCTTTTTTCACTTTTGAGGAAGGAGTCACCAGCCCCGCCCTTAGGGAAATCTTGAGATTTGGGGTGGAGCCAGCGCCTACATTACACAGATAAAAAGCTGCAGGTTCGCTATTACTAGCGATTAAATCTTTCCCAGTGTTGGGGAATCAGCTGTTACAAACCCTGAGTTCAGGAGTCTGTTAGGATGTTCCCAGCAGTGTCCAAGTTAAATTACTTATGTCCTGCTTCTTTCCCACTGTGATAACTCCCTGCCCCCAGCTGTGAAGCCAGCAGATAGGCTCAGGCATAGGAGCAGGCCCAACAAACCCACTGTTTAAATTCATTAATGCAAAGCTCTTTTCCTTTGTTATTAAAGAATTAGGGGAGACAAACTTCTCACAAACATTGGGAGCCTAGTCCTACCATTGAATACCACGTCCAAATCCTGAACTTTTGCTCAGAAGTGTCTGGAGATGGCTGCTGATGGTGTGGGCACCATGTTCCTCCTCCTCCTCATTTAAGAAAGAACTCAGACTTGATAAGCAATTCTTAGACAAAAGTCAAATCTATTAAAATCAAATGTAAAAATCATTTGTAGAGTATAAATGTAAGTTCTTTTAAATTTAGAAAGCAATTAAAAAGCATGCATTTCCTTAGAAAAGATTCAGCATGAATAGAAATGTAGCACTCTATGTGTGTACATATATATGTGCAAATATATATATATACATATATGTGTAGATATACATATAAATATGAAAAGTAAATGCACTTTTATTCAATACAATTTAGAACATCAAATCATTACTTTAGGTCAAATTAGTATCCAAAAATATGAAATGTTCCAACTTAAAATGGTATAATATAATGAATCTTACTGTATAGGACATACTACCACTATAAAGGAAGACCTGGTACAACACAAATGGCAGTTAACTTCTTAGTAATATTCTTAGTTTCTCACAACTCCATTACGTACAACATTTTATTTACAAATTTCTAGGTTAAGCACTTCAAAAGATTGAAACGATAATTCAAATATCTGGCTACTATATAATCTAAATTTGAAAAAAAAAAGGCTTACTTTGCAGTTTTTATGTCAAACAAATTTTGGCTTTGGAAGATGACAATAAACAAAAACTTCAGGGTATAATGTTTATATACTATTTCTATTAGGTTTTTATACTTTTGCACAATTCACTAAATATAACATCATACATAATGTAAAAGGCAATTTGAATAAGTCCTATTATCTCAATAGCTTAAAGACGTCTTTCCAAAATGTGTGAAATATTGAAGCATTAGAATTAGCATGTAAGGCCTACAAATGTCACTCTGATAGATGGCATCAATGGGCAGCAAATGTTTACCTGCTCCCAGCCCCTATTAGAGCAATTATGGTTTCCCCTTCTATGAATGTTATTGCTTTTGGGACTTGATTTGGGGAAGTGAACATAATGGAACATGAGTAGGCTCTGTTTTTCACCTCTAGGCTCTTGGTCACTATGAGATAAGATGCTGGCCTCTTCCATCCACAGTGAGAGCAGCACACACGATGCAGTAGTTGATTTATCTCTCTGGGTGGATGAATGAGAACATGTGGAACAGACTAGAACCAAACCTGCTACCATGAGCTGATCTGCAGTTCTGGGGATACAAAATGAACGTGTGTTGCTATAAGTCAATGAAATTTTGAAAACAGAACTACCTCAGCAAAAATTGATTAAGAGTATCCCACAATAAAAATTACAATAGAAAAGATCTATCACTATCTCAGAACACTGATTATACTATAAAATGAAAATGAAAACTTTTATTGCCAATACATTTGTTTATTTATTTTATTCAGAAATTTATTTGTTGAACAATCAAACAAGCTTTTAATGAAATAATATAATATATATATAAATTCTGAAAATTAGATTTACCCCCCAAAGCCCACCCCAGTTACCCACCCTTATTACTCCCCCTCTTTCCTTCCCAATACATTTGTAATGGGACATTTAAAATCTAAAATTCACTTTCTGGGTTAAAATAGATTTAAAATTTAGCTTGTTTTCATTTAAAGGATCATTTGCTCATCAACTTATATTTTACTTATCAGAAGCTTAGTTGCAAAGGAAACTGAATGTAGTTATTAAATGGTCATTCAACAAAATCTATCAAGTATCTATGATAGTCTGGTTTCTGGTGGGCTCTAAGTAAGACAGAGAATCAGAAAAATTATAACACACTCCATTTTAGGTACCAAATTTTACCTGTGTTTTATTATTATTAAAATGAGAACATCGTAGACTTGCTAGACATATAAATAAGACCATGAAGAAATTTTGTTATAGTTCATGCTGATTTGTTCTATAAATATATAATGATTTGGAATAGTTGCATTAATAATATTGAGTGTTTATTTGAATTGCATCATTAAGTATCTATAACAATTCATTATAGGCAGCACTATTATTAAGGCATTTTCTAAAGTAAGAAATGAAGTCAAATTGTTTTAATCAACTTTCACAAATCTAATCTGTAGAATTGTGACAAAGCTGTAGTTTGGTCCAATTTCCTTTGTCACTTTAGTTGTTCAGGTCATTGAACAGATATTCTCACCTGGCATGGCAATGTTGGCAGGAAAGGAGCCATGTGGGGTATATAGCTCGATAGCTGATGGGAAACCAAATGTGATATGCAGCAACTTACGTAAGATTTCTACATTTGCATGTTATAGTTTGGATAGGAGGCATACTTCCAAAATTCTTAATGCAAGAATGTTCATAGGTGTAATGTTTAGATTATGAGAGGTGGGACCTAATCAGTCCTTCCTAGTTTGAATGGGCTGGGTGGTAGCTGTAGGTAGGTGGCATATGGTTGGAGGAAGTGGATCACTGAGGATGTGCCCCAGAAGAGAGCTTCTTCCCTTTGGTTCTTCCTACTCCCTTCCTTCCTGACCTCTTCATGAGCTGAGCAGATTTCCTTCTGTGCTTCTGTGCCTTACCCCATTCTATCTCCTCTTGGGCCCAGAGCAATGGATTTGGCTCTGCAAAATGAGACCTCTAAAATTGTGAGACCCAAATAAATGTCTCCTCTTCTAAGCTGTTCTTGTCAGTCATTTTTGTCACAGCAGTGAAAAACTGACTAATACACTGAATAAATGTTTCCTAATCTCTACCTGATAATTCAAGATCTTTGAAGTTTAACTTCCACATTTTAAAAACAATCACAAATTGTGCCTTTTATATTTCCCTCTGCAAGACTGTTATTTTGTACCTTATGCAATAATCTTCATGTTCCTCTTGTTTGAACTGAGCTAATGCTAAAATTGTTTCCTTAATTGTGAAAAGCATTTTATAGACTTCAGCAGCTATGCAAGACTGAGAATCAAATTTTACTTCCTTATCTTATGAAAATAAATATACATCTTATGACTTCATCCAATGCTGTTTTTTAACATGTCTCTTAAAATCTCATTTTGTTTTGATTTGATTTTCTGTTGGCTTCAGGGAAAGTGCAATATTTTCCTCTATATTCTTTACTCCGTGATTGTACTTTAAGTAGAGTCTGCTACTCTAATTTGAGTCTTATTTTTATGGCACATCCTTCAGAATATGGTACAAGCTTGTATTTAAACAGGATATAATGAAAACTAGTTCCATCTATAACCACAAGAGTAATTTCATCTAACAAGTTGTTAGTAATATTCAGCTTGAGTACATCCAAAGATTTCTATTTTCAATGATTTCTAATATTTAGTGCTTCCTTTCATAAATCAAAATTTGCTTCCTGGAATATCTGTCAACTGATGATGGCTTTTAAAATCTGAATCCACACAAATTTTCTTCTTCTATACAATGCAACTCCAGTGATTTGAAAACAGTGTGTTTCTCAGTTTAAGACATTTGGAATTAACCTCCTAGATATACTTAAGTTTGCCAAACTCCTCCATAATAGAGTGTGCTCTTGACCAGACTACTTGAAATAGACTTTTATCTTCATATATCAAAAATGCAGTATGAAGTTATAATACTTCATGATTGCATTGGATTGATATTGAATAACATGTAAACACTATTTCAAAAATCACCATGTAGTGTGTTTTTAATCCTCTCCCAAGATAAGCCATCAAGTAACTTTTTTGCTGCCCCATAATAGTGCAGTAAATGAAAAGACAAAAATACAATTATTGTTGTTTAATTTTTCATGTTCACATATTGCTCTTTCTAGATATTTGGGTAGGAGATTTTAAAATTGTATTTAAAGAGAGAAGGACAACTTAGACATGCACCAGACGAATAGCATCTATTTCTAAACCCTACATGTAGCCCAGCACACCTCTATCCCAATGTGACAATTGGTCTTCAAAGGTTTAATTACAAAAAAGTGGGAATTTTAAAATTTGGGATTAATGAAATGGCGAGGTCAATCCTCTACATCTGGCTAATGAGAAACCAAATGAGCTGTCTGTATCCATCTGTGCCCTTGGCACTCTTGGGTGTCAATCACCTGCTCCTGCTTAAGATATTGGAGCTTGTGGCTGGTTATGACTAATGACTGTGGTTGTAATCCCAACCAAATCTTGATGAATGAGCTGGTTTCTTAGCCACATCTGAGGAGATTGAGCAAAGCAAATCATGGGCCACACCTACATTAACCCTATACCTCCATGGTTCCTCAAGTCCTGTTAGCAACAAGCTGAATCACAACAACTACAACCAGCATGGTCCCGAACACAAACACGCAGTTCAGCCTCCCCACTTTTGAGACTGATGCTGGGAAGTTAATAGAGAAAATAAGATAGTAGTGACCGGAAGTAAACCATTTGCTCATTTAGGCAAAACAAGCTGTTTGGGTTTGCCTACAAATCCTTAATCTTCCTTTGGTGTCTTCTACCTTACTTTCAATTTGCCTCTTGTCTCATGATGCCAGTTTATCAGACCCTAGATTTTTTGTAAATATAATTTATAAACTGAATTAGCTATGACCAATGACAGAACTAGATAGGTAGGATAAGTAATTATTTTAGTATGTTTTTTCATCAGTTTTGTTTTTGAATATTTGATGCTTACTGTTGCTTCTCCTAGTTTGCTTTTCCATCACGTATATGCTGTTTTTCATCTTTCTTCAGGGACTCTATTTTTCCTAAACTTTAATCATTTTTATGGCTTTTGTTATTGACTAAAAGCATAACATATAAACACAATATTTCTTGTACTTAACATTTGACAAAAAATGCAGTGCTTGATGATCTCCCATAATCCTACCAACTCAAATGCTATTTCTTCAGGAAAACCAATATGTTTCAGTATAAAGGATCAGTAAGAATATGAGACATTAGCTAATGCTCCAGTATTCATGGTCATTGAATCTCCTGACTGCAGAAAATGTGGCTGATAGTGGCTAAAATATATGTGGTCTATAAGCCCAATTGCTCTTGATATTTTCCTTTTCATATTTAGTGGTCCTCCAGGTCATTTAAAAGTTGTAGAATAGAGGAAGCTCATGATTCTTAAAGAAGTCAATTTTTTGTGTGTACAGCTCTATGTGTTAGAAAAATTTCCCAATGTGATTTCTTTTTATTTCTTTGCAACTTTCCTTTATTGCTCCTATCCAACTCCTGGGAGCCAAAAGGGTGAAAATCTAATTTTTCTTTCACTTGGTTACATATCATCTCACCACTGAGCTTTCTGTGTTTCATTTTTGAAACATATAACCTAACCTAAATGATTTCTTCTACTATCACTTCATTATTTAAGATAATATTACTGCCATTATTATATAAAAAATAAAAACAGCTCAAGTTTAAGGGAGCAGACTCTGGATCTAATTGTCTAAGAGCATCGACTTCTTACCATCTATGACAGCTTTAGAAAATTACTGAACCACTCTGTCACAATTACTTTACTTTATTAGAGATTAAACCCAGGACATTTTACCACTAACATATATCCCCAGTTCTTTTTTATTTTTTTATTTTGAGACAGGGTCATTCTAAACTGCTGAAGTGGCCTCAAACTTATGATCCTCCTGCTTCAGCCTCTGGAGTCACTGGGACTATAGGTGTGCACCATCCTGCAGGGATTCCTCTTCATTTTAAATAGAAATAGTAATATTACTATAATAGTACTGCTTCATGGGACTGGTAGGAGGATTAGAAAACTTAAAAGGTGAAATCTTAGAAAAATACTGGGCTCAACAATAATATTATTGAGAGAGTTTTCCCTCAACGATTTTTTAAATGTCTATTTTCTAAAAAACAAAACAAAAAACAGTGACTGTGCTCATTTACTCCTATTACTAATTCCAGATGATTATTTAATAACAATTATAGACACATGCCACATACTAACATATAGAGTTCTTCTTTATCTTCAGTTAGTTCATCCACAGTTTGCCATATTGCTGTCAGTTTAAGCAATTTAATAAGCACTTAAGCATTATTATTTTTTTAAACTAATCAAGGCATTTTGATAAAGTTGTAAACTCCATAATTTTGTGGAATTACACTGAGGTTTCTTATAAAAATATCCTTAACTCTTAATTTCTTTCCACCTTACTTTCTTTCTTCCTCCTTCCCTCTCCTTTCTTCTCTGATCCCTCAGTTTTCTTTTTTTTCCATTTATTCTCTCCCTCCTTCCTTCCTAAATTATTTCTTTCTTTGCTTCATTTCCTTTTACAAGCATGTTTTGAGAATGTCACATTCATCAGGAACCCTGGGGATTTAAAACTAAGCAGAAGGAGTCCCCACCATCAAGAACAGTGTGAGCAGAGACAGCAGGAAGAACAGCAGTGAGCACTGGGACCCCTGCAGCACCCTGAGATCATCGCCCCATTCTGTCCTCACAACAACCCTCTGAGACAGCTCCTGAAGTTGCCCTCAATTTACAAATCACCCAAAGTGCAGGAAGATAGAGAACAAACATAATGAAACTGAAAATGAGTACTCAATGAGTAACCCATTAGCATGATAGGTTTTCTCATACTACAAGAGCTCTCAATTTCTGCAGTTCACGGTGAATTCAGAATGGTGGGGTAAGCAACAGAGTCCTGTGTGTTCTTTCATTTGCGTTTAATTCCTTCCTATCATGACCCTCCCTTTCACACCTTGTGGTGCATGCGCAACTGAAACATCATTGAAGGGCACATCCATCACCATTGAAGTTCTTGGAATGCTGATGCCTCACGTCCTCAGGCCCAGGTTTAAGTCATGCTTGTGCCACATACTAGGTTTGAAATCTCACCATGTCTATTTCCTTCCTGGGCCCAGTTTCTTCATTCTGAGAAAGAGCTTCATGTTTTCCAGAGAACAGTGAATTAACTTTTCGCTATCTTTTTACCTTTGGTATGTAACTGTGTAAAATGTTTATGTGTTTATGAAAATTTGCGCCAATATGCTGTAACGTTGGAAATCTACATTGTATAATGTTTGGCATTTTTAGCTTTTTCTCCTTCTCTGGATGGAAATACAAACATTTGAATGGTGGGGAAAGTTGCAAAAATTAAATATGAGACACAATCCATAACACTAAGAGAGTATCTGTGGATTGATGGTGAAATAAGCAAAGATAGTAGAAACATAAAAACATACAGAAGAGAGAATAACACTGATTTTAAAATAGCTTTGGAAACAAAGAAAAAAAATAGGGCCTGCATAAAAAATAGTCTTAGTTTCAATTACATTCATGGATTATATTTAAAGAGCATTTAACTTTTTGTGAATGTGTAAAAAGAATAGCTAAACCGATACCGAATAGGTTAAAAGGACAGGAACATATTTAACTTACGATTCTGAGTTGACAATTTGAGCAGGTTTAGCTGGAGTGTTCTCTCCATCTGGGCCAGGCTCAGCTCATTCCTGCCTCAGGAGAGGCGTGTGGTATTGGAGAGCGGGTCCACCTGTGCTCACCTTAAGCTCTCATTTGTGGCAGAGTTGTCCTGAGCTTACTTTATGCCATCCATGGCAGGGGTTGAGGAGTCTAGAGTCTGGCCACAAAGCTTGTGCTTTTTTGAGAACCCACTATAGATCATTAAAATGACCTTACCTGGATGGTCTCAAGGATGAGGGGACAGCTCCCTCACCTCCTGCACCAGACTTGGTGCAGAGCCAGTGTATGGTAGACTCTGAAGGATTTGCAGTCATGGGCCCTATGCAGGGCTCTGCTTTCTTAGCCCATATATCTCTATTTAGAGGTCTATTTATAGAGGAGGAACAGGCGGGGTCACTTGAAAACATGTTTTTCCACTCTCATTCAGTATTTAGTATTTCTTTTTTCCTCCTGGCACTTCAGTCCTTCCACTTCCTATGGGACTCATAAAATTGCAGGGAATTTTTGTTCAAGGGATAGAAGGAAGTGAGATGATTCCTAATATCTTTGCAGATCCACCTGATTCTCCACCTATCTACTTTTCCTTCAGGGAAATGGAAGAGTTGGTGCTTTCTTCAGGTATTTCAGTTAGCGTTTGCATCTCTGTGACCAAACAACATGACAAGATCAGTTAGAGGATGAAAAGTTCGTTTAAGCTCCTGGTTTCAGAGGTTCAGTTAATGTTCTTCCATCTCCATAGCTCTGGGCCCAAGGTGAGGAGAACACAGTGGCAGAACTGCCTGATGGAGGACAGCAGCTCAGGGCCTTGCAGCCAGGAAGCATTGAGAGAGCTCTGCTCACCAGGGACAAAATACAAACCCCAAAGGCACATCCCCAGTAACATACTTCCTTCTTTCGCACCTACCTGCCTACAGTTACTGTCACTAAATCTAAATCAGTGGATTAATTTACCCATTAGGTTGAGGTTATCAAATTTTAATCATTTCACCTCTGAACCTTCCTGCATGAGCTTTTGGGAGATACCTCTTATCTAAGCCGTAAAAGCCAGTTAGCCTCTTGCTTAAACTATTGCAGTAAAGTGCTAAAGGGTAGACTCACTCATTTAGGCTTGCCGTCTTGATTGACTAGTCCACATGTAACAATTGGGCTCACCTCTCCTTAGCTCAGCTGCACTCTACACAGGAAGTCCAAGAGCATGAAAGGCCCCACAATAAGCCTAAGGACTCTGCTTTGGAACCCAGTGTTGGCTTCCCCAACTGGACAAGTCACAAAACCCATCTCAGACACCCTCTAACAGAAGAACTGCAATGAATCTTGGACACTTCCCATATTTCAGAGCATCACTGGCAACTGCAATTATGTGGTGCAGGTCAGGAATCTGGCCTGGGACCTAACCTCTTTGATGTGTCTTACTGGTCAGTGCCATACTACCTTCTAACCTTCATGAGAAACCAGAAGTGTATCTTCAATATAGAATTAAAATACTAGGACCAGAATAGTAAAGACATAGAATGTCCTTACAATGAGAAGATAAGTGTTTAAATTCATGACAGAAAAGCTGGATGTGTTCAACTCAGGAGGAAAGTCTTAGCTACAGGTTAGTAGCTATGGAAGAGGAAATAACCTTAATTTATTTACATCCAGAGGGAAGAATTACATCAAAATCTGGAAGCTTTAGGAGTCACATCATAGGAAATACATTTATAACAACACAACCTTCTCAAAATAAAACAGACTGATTTACAGCTAATTGACTATGTTGTGGGCTGATGAAAGCATCAGAGGTATTAAAGTGAGAAACCATAAGGTCATTTATAATCACAAATGTCTGTAGTTTTGTGTCCTATCCCTTTATTTTATTTTATTTTTTTTAATTTTTTTTTAAAGAGAGAGGGACAGTGAGAGAGACAGAGTAAGAGAGAAACAACTTTATTTAGTTTTTCACATGGCCTTAGTTGCTCCAGCACTTAGTTGTGTACGTGGTGCTGGGGTTTGAACCCGAGTCCTTGTGCTTGCCAGGCAAGTGCTGAAACTGCTGAGCCACTGCTCCACCCCCCCTTTATTTTTTAACACATACTTTAGTCATTGAGTTTATTTTAATCCATCAAAACCCAAATTAAAAGACATTTGTTTTTACCTCTTTTTTTTTTTAAAGAGAGAGCGACAGGGAGAGAGAGAAAGTGAGAAACAACTCTATTTAGTTTTTCACATGGCCTTAGTTTCTCCAACACTTAGTTGTGTATGTGGTGCTGGAGTTTGAACCGGAGTCCTTGTGCTTGCCAGGCAAGTGCCAAAACCGCTGAGCCACCGCTCCAGCCCTACTTTTACCTCTTATCTGCTAAAATAAGGGATTTGTCATTTGAAGTAGGAGTAGAAAACTAAACTGTGTTTTGCATATTAGTAACCTAGAAATGTACACATCAGCCTGTGTATATGTGTGAATATATGCCCTTGTGTGTGTTTGTGTCCATGTGTGTCTGTGTGTATGTAGGGGTGTGAGACATGTCAGGAACAGGAATATGAAAAACCCATCCTCATAGCATGTTGCCTGAATTCTCTTTTAAAAAGGTTGTGATTTTTCTGTTCATACAAAGCAACACATTTACCATGGTAGGCTTATTTGATGTATCACTGGATTGAAGGATCAGACAATGTATTTTTCTGCAGTTTTAAAAAATCCTTTCAATTTCCCAGGCACATATATATGTGTGCTCACATTAAAAGGATTTTGGCATCAAACCAAATTAAACTTTTGTGTTTTGAAACTTATCAGACTTGTAAATATGAGCACATTGCAATTTAGTTTCTTCTTTTGTACAGTAAGGATAGTAAGAGTAAAGCTATTTCAAAATTTTTGTCAGTTTCAAATATAATAATTAGGCAGAAAACATTTAGCTTGGCACTCAAAAATTAATATGCTTTATCTACTTATCACTATTGTTATCAAGGTCTTCACTAATTAGAATACAATCTCACATAATGTAAAGTTCAAATGTCGGAAGCCACCACTCTGTGCTCAAGTGGTATTTTGGTCACTAAACAGCTAGTGACAATGGTAAATTTTACTGTGATTTGTATCTCGGTTTTCTCACCTTTCACATGGGAATTATGATAGCACCAATTATTTTAGTTGTTTGAGAATTAAAGTGACTGATACAAAATCATTAGAACAAAGCCAAACCCAAGTACCTCAAAACTGAGTCATGATTGTTAGATTTATAACAATAGAATTGCTTTTTACCTCCATCATAACAGATGAAGTGTTTTCTTGAAGTAATAACTAAACTCAGGAGTTCTTTATACTTTTATATTTATAAGAAGACATTTTTGTAAGGAGGCTAAATATACCTCTCAATTATAGATTTATTTACTTATTAGCACAGTATATACAAAATAGTATGAGTGATTTATAAACAATGAACTAAAAATTTAATAGCCCAATGGGTAATTTCATTGATTAAAGTTTTTAAATCAAGAGTGAGTCTGTTAATTATTAGGTATTTGAAATTTATTCACTTAATACTTTTAGTAGATATGTGTGTGAAGCATTGAGAATATAATAGAAAATGTGGTTTCCTGTTTGTTTTCTCATTGATCTTGCATTCTAATGGGAAAAATTTTAAACAATTCAAAACATACATTTTGGCGTTTAGCATTAATTTTTTCTAGAGATGTTTATTAAGTAAAGGAAAAGCCAAGGTTCAAACTTAGACTCATACTAATAAAATTAGCAAAATCTCTTGGGATTTTTCTCATTTTAATTTTTCCTTTATAAAACTATTCCAAAATACAACAATCTGTTCTATAATCACAACATTCAACTTTTGTTAAGTGCCCTTCTGTATTCTTAAAAAAAATCTCTAGTAAAATTATTTTTCATGTTGCCCTTTATCCATATCAAATGTTTCAGTGAGGATAGTGGCCCATGGAGTTAACTTCATGGAACTATCAATTCTTATATTGACCTCAAAAACGTAAATGGCTCTCTAATTGAAATTATAGATATAGGCTTTGGTCCCAAAATGCAATGATAATTTCTCCTGTTGAAGAATAAGTAATTTTTATATGAAAAATAAAACTTGAATTATATTTACAAAATAGTGTCATTCTCTGCTGCTAAAGATATGACATTGGTTATTCAATGAACCAACACAACTTGCCTATCAACCCCTTATATGAAATACGGACTTGATTCTTTCCAGAGGTAAACCTTGCAACTGAGCTGGCCTCTTTTTGTCCAAGTTCAGGGAAACATATTTGGTATGGAGAATGTTCTCATTGTTCTCTGAAGAGGTAATATGCATTATTTCAAATGCCTCAGTACAGAAAGCAGAAAAGAAAGGGCAGACAACATTCCATTAGGCAAGATTTCTTTTTTCAATTTCTAGTATGGAAATAAGCTACATTAATAAGAGTTTATTAATTTTCTTAAAGAAGCAACCTAACTCAAAAATTTCATTCACAATAGTTTAAATATAAGAGATTATTTCACTTGTACCATGTTGCTAATGAGAGATTTAAATGCTTCCCAAATGCTATGACACAAAACATGGAATCAAAACAAACAAGTTAAATTTCCTAAACATCATCTACAATCCTACTCTTCAGCACAAACTTTACCTTGACTATTTTCTTGACTTCATTTTCTTAACCATCCTAAGAATGAGGTAAGGGTGAATCTTAATAGTACTAAAAAGTATTTTTAAAAAATAACAAAATAAAAATATCAAGCAGGTTGTATTCGGTTCTCAGTATCAGTTTTGACACTTTAAATTTATTTTTCTTTTTCTTTCCCAAAATCTCAGCAAAACCATGTAGTCATATCAACAATTTATCACTAGTCATCTAACTATTGATTTTAACACTTGAATCAGGTAGAAAGTTAAGTAATATTTAAACAAATAGGTTAAACTAAATGACTACACATTTTATTCAGCACAGAAGATGTATATTGCAGAAGATGGGAAGAAAAACACCATGCTAAGCATTCTGAGTAGAGTGGTTTGGACAATGCCCACTCTAATAGAATGAATGGGAAAAAGAGAACTCAATGCAAAGACGCTGCAATTATGAAATTCTGTTCAGAGTGCGAGATAATAGTACCTAGATTTGGAAGATATTTATTAGATAAAAATGTGAACAGAGATCATGAGGAAGAGTCAAAGATAACTTGAAGTTTCTGGTTGATAGAACAGTATGGAAATTGGTGGTAGCATAAAATTTTTAGAAAATAAAGTTTTGAAAACAATAAAGATAAATAAGAAATTGATGAAATTTAAAAGGCATATAAAGATTGTGAAAAACAAAACAACAACAACAAAAACACTGAAAGTACTAACCAGATAAAGTCAGAAGAATTCACAAGTCAGAGGAATTTTAAATACAATGTACATCATAACTATAGTCTAGCAGACATTATAAGGAAAATAAAAGAATATCAATAACATTGCAAAAAATGAGAAATTAGATGAAATAAAAATACTTACAAGAAAATGTAGCAAAAATATAACTCAAGAAGAAATGTAAGGCCATTCTAATAATATTGTAATAAATAATCTAAAATCAAATTTTAGCATATTGTTCTACAAAGAAAATAAACTCAGGTTTTAGATGACACCAAATTATTGAAGTGCATCATTTTCCCCCAAATAAATGAACACTCATATCTTATTCCATAGTGCTAACGAAACCTCCATTGCCAGTACTAGAGAAATGATGTGAGAAAAGACAATTACAGACTTACTTGATACATCAATATGGATACAAACATCCTAAATAAATTCAGTGAAACTTTCAATAACACAGATTCCTAAGTGGCTACCATCCCATAACCAGCTGCCTTTCCTCATGAATGAGAGATGGTTAAACTTATGCCTGTCAAAGAGCAAGAGAATGCAAAGAAGGCAGTGACCTTTTAAAGAAATGGTAGAAAATCCTATTTAGAGAAGCCCAGAGGGAAAGATTTGGTCCTTGTTTATTTAGAAATTTTCTAGAACAGTAAATCTTGATCAGGCAAACAATACAAGTTTTAATGAACTGGATATTCTCAAATCTTTGATATTGTCTCAGAAGCTCAGACAATTTGTAATTTCTAAATGAAAAGAATACTAGATACAGTGTGTATTCACATTTGAACCTGAGCCTAAAACAACTGTGATGTGGTACCAATGAATTTTGGTTTCTATTTAATTGTTCTGGGAAAACCCCTCTGTAATGCTGTGCTGGGTATCTGTATATATGCTTTTACATTATTCTCTTAATCTTATTTTATTAGCAAATTGAAGACTTCAATGTATATTTGAAACTAGCAAAGTAAATTTGGATTTTCTTAAATGCTTAAATATATTTTTGAAGTATTAAATCCATTTGGAGATTAAAAAAGTAGAGTGTGACCACCTTGAAAAATAAAGAAAAATGTTTTGATAAAATTTAGTATGTTTTCATAATTAAGAAAAAACAAACAAAAAACTACCTGTAAGCAAGGAACTCTAGGATTTAAATTTAATGGAATATGGATTTTGATATTCTGTTTATGAAAATGTCTCAGTCACCAAAAATGGTTCCTTGCATATAAAGACAATCAATAAGTTTACTTTAAATGGAATGAATAAAAGACAGACTTAGTACTTGAGAAATAGTACTACGGAATTTAAAAATATTAATAAGCAATCACCTAAATGAGTAAATGTTATAGTAATTCCCTTTAAAGGAATGAAAAATAAATATAAAAAATAATCTTTGTCACCCCTTCAATTTTTCACTGGAGGCTTAATATAGCAAGTAAGAAAATAAAACAAATAAATATGTAGGAGATGAAAAGAAGAGAATAAAACTGCCATTCTTTGTCATCAACAATTTTCTACAAGGAAACACAGATACACTGACAATTTACTATAAATAATTGAGGATTTTAGAAAGTTCAATGGATATATAAGCTCTAAAAAGCCAATTTTATTTTTCAACATTAGCAACAAATATTTCAACCACAGATCATAAGATATGATTTACAATAGCAATAAAGCTGGGTTTTATTTGGAAACACATTTAGCAAATGAGATACAGAATATTTTTTCAATAAATAAAGAAACTGTTTGAAAGGGCATTAGAGAATAGATAATAAAATGTAGATGTTCAAAAGTATTAATATACAATGTAAGTTTTCTTCAGTTGATCATAGAAAAATTTAAGTGATTCATAAAACACTCCTAACACATATTCTAACATAAACATTGGTGACACCTAAACAATTGTTGTAAATTTTATATGAAAGAGCTGACAACTAAGTTAGCTGGGGAAAAATCAAGAAATGATGATAGGTCCTCCAGATAACAGGTTGCCTCTTGAAGGTAGTGTAAGAACCATAGTATGGTATTGGCATAAAGATAGAAAAACTAATCAATGGAAGAGTCACAGTCCAGAACTAGATATACACATGTATAGAAATCTGATTTGTGTATATATGCTGTTATACAGTGTCTGAGTTTCCTGGTATGCTCCATTGGTTGGTCCATTTATTTGTCTTTTGCTGATCTTATTCTCTTGCTTAGAATGTTTTATACTTTTGATACCACTTCTTATCCCATATTACAGGTATTTGGTTTTCTTTCATAACTTTATTACTCAGTTCAACCAGTTGGCATTAGTGGAAAAAATCCCTTTCAAGACAGCATGACACAGTAGAGAATCATTCATTGCTTTCAGTACAAACTCTTGTGCAGCATGCAATACATGATACAAAAGAAGATCAATAAACTGGGACTCAGGCTGGACCAGTGACTCAGCTGTTCAAGCACTTGCCTGGCTTGCACAAGGACTCAGTTTCAAAACCCAGCATCACATACACAACTGTCCAACTATCAAAGAAACAAAGGTCAGATGAAAAAAGAAATAAATAAAATTAATTTTCTCTTTCTCTCTCCCTCTATCCCTCTCTCTCGCTCTTAAAATAAAAAATAAACCAAAGCTCATGAATTCAGGGGTTCACAAATTGCAGGCCTGTAAACCTGATGAAATTTTGTGAAATTTCTGTTTTATATGTCTGTGCATCTTTCGTGAATGCAGAAGGTATAGTCGATGTATATTTGACATATTTACTTGGATATCACTTTGTTCATCATGCACAAAATATTTTAAGATATTGTTATTTTTCTTAGTCATTTGATTGCTCTTATATTTCTCTTATAATTAAAACATAATTATCCACCTCATTTAAAATAGCATTTCAGAAGATTTATTGACCCTCTTTTCAAAGACACAGCACCACTACTGATTTTTTTGTTAGTGAAATGAAAGAGAGAACAAACCTTTCCTAGATTCATTTTCAACTCTAACATTCAGTTTCTTTACAGCATATTCAGTCTTTATTCCTCATGGGATTATTTGCATCTACCTTAACAAGTAATTTATGTTAAAATCAATAATATGTTCCATTAAAAAGATGGAATACATACTTCAGTAGTTTTTCTGTTACCTAATGAATTTGCTAGGAGATAAAGACTAATAATGAGTATTCTTATGTGATGACGTTTTGCAGCATATAAAGCTACAGCCTAACATGTTTTATACAGAAAAAAATAAATTTTGAATATAATTATTACTAAATATGTTTATTTTTGGCAAGTTGACAGATGCATGAAATTTGTATACAGTTTCATATATCCTTCAGATTCTTTGGAAGGAGAGAAACAATTAAAAGAAGCTTACATATACTAATGAAAGTTCATGAATGTTGGAAACTATAGAAGATATTGGTACCTAGATCTGAAGTAATTTCATGAATCCAAACTAAATTAACTACTTCTGAGCTCTTTGTGCCTTTCCATAATTAATCTATTTCCATACTGTGCCTAGGAGGCAACTGGAATATTTTTGTCTCTTTCAGTTATTAAAAAATAAGCAACAATAAACTTTTGAGAACTGTTGTAAAATATTAGATGACTGTGTCCAGATTGCTTTACATAGATGTCAGCTGGGAGTTGGCAGGTAATAACTGTTGTGACATTCCCATTTCAATCGAGAATGAAACAACTGACTGCCAATTATGATGACAATAATCTCTATAAAACCCAATTAGTGAGCTACTTGCCAAATCATGCATCTTGATGAAGACTGATGACATTTTGCAGATACCCTTTTGCAAAAAAGACCTTATCCTATGCCAGCTTCCGGCATGTGTTTTAACAGAGTTATATTGTACATGGGAATACATTCAAACTGTTTCCAAAAGTTTGTGACATACCAGATGCTTGGGCACATTTAGACACTTATGACATGGATTTTTTACTTATGTAAAATGATCTTTCTCCCTTCAGAATTATACTAGATAAACCATTTAACTCATTTTAAAAATATTTACTAAGTTAAATGTATATTAATTCTGAATGTGTTCTAATGATTCCTAGACATGAGAAAATAATATAATTCCCTGTGTTCCACTTGGTTCCAGTGCAACTTTTACTGGGGTTAAAGACTTCTGAGTCCAGTGTTTACTGAAGTAAGATACAGAAAAATTATATCAGTGAAAAAAGGGAAATTTGCCACTGATTGTCACATATGCAAATTTTAATAAGCTACTTTAGTTTCTTTTACAGAATCTATGTAAGGGAATTCATTCAGCTTCTTAATATAAAATATAAATAAAGTTTAAATTAATGAGGTGTTAACCTCTTCCTTCTATTCTTATAATAGTCTATCCTAGAGAAGATTAAATCAAAGTAATACCAAGACGAGTCGTCTAAGGCCACAGACTTTGCTTTATCCTTTCATATAGTTATTAAAATTTATTATGACAACACGGATGATACTGGAGATCATAATGTTGAATGAAATACTCCAGGCACAAAAAGACAAGTAGCACAGAATCACACTGATTATTAGTAAACTCTAAAAACTTATCTCATAGAAGTTGAGAATAGAGGCTGGGAACAGAGCCGAGACGGAGGGATGGGGAAAGGGTGATCAATGAGTGGTAAGTTGCAATTAGATAGTAGTGAGAAGCTTTGGTGTGACCGTAGATATAGTCCTAGAAGGTTAACTATAGGTAACAATGATGTACTATTAATTCCAGAAAGCTAGATACAAAGATTTTGAAAGTTCTCACTATAATGAAATGATAAGTAAGGAGATAGATATGTTGAACTTGAGCTAAACATCATGCAATACACACACACACACACACACACATACACAAATCACATGGTATCCCACAAATACATACAATTGTAAAGGTTTTATTTTTTAAAATGATAAACTAAAAAGCTAAATAAAACTGATTCTGTATTTCTCCCTGTCCATCCTTCTTTGCAAAAAAGAAAAAAAAATCAGATGCCTGAAAATTATGAAACAGAATGATAAGGAGGCAGAAAACTTCATAACAGAGACTTACAAGAATCAGAATTCAGAGACAGATGGAATTTAGTTGCAATTCCATGGTATCTATAAAACAATAAGAGATGGAATGTGATATAGTTTGGATAAGTTCTGCTTAACTTTTACCTCATTGGCATGTTCAGTCTGTCATAGATTTGCTATAAATATGTAAATATAGGGGAACCTTCTGAAGAAAAAATAGCATTACTATGTCAGAATACATGTTAATGCTGAAAAGTTGCTGGACTGTGTTAAGACAATGCAGGTAAAGAACTAAAAGTATGGAAACAATTTTCAGAAGACCTTTTCTGAAAGGCCAAGCTTTCAAAATACCTTCGTAAATCAATGTAATCAAAGTGTATTTTATTTCGTCTATGCCTCCCACCTTAATCTGCCAATTGATTCGTTAATCAGCAGCATACTTTATTATAGGTGAAACCCATTGCTAATCATTGGACATATTTAAAGCATTTTCTGTGACCACATGAAAAGAAAAGGTCCAAGAAAACTGTAAATCTATGGTTCATGAGGAGGAAGAAATTCAGCATGATTTTTTTTTTTTCAGATACAGGGATATTACAAGACACACGTGTGTGCTGGAGCAGTGGCTCAGCGGTTACAGAGCTTGCTTGGCTTGCGTGAGCTCGCGAGTTCAAACCCCAGCACCACATACACAATGAAGTGTCTGAGGAATGAAAGTCTCATGGAAAACTAAAATTAAAATTGCTTCTCTCTTTCTCTCTCTCTTACTGTCCACTCTTTCTTTTTTTTTTTTATTTAAAAAAGACACACTTGTAGTGAACCAAAATGACCTTATCCTACATTTAGTTTGCTGAAAGTCTTATCTTCTATATTTAAATGTGTGTCATGCTCACTTTTTGTCAGAATAAATTCTGTGTGCCAAAAAATTCATCAGCTTTCTCCTGAATAACTACAACACATAGCCAAAATTGAGATAAGCAGTTTTCTGGATAAAGTTGTGGCTTATGTCTTTAAAATATGTTGCTTGAATTAACAATAAAATATATTCTTAACCTTGTAAATCTACTTGTTAAACATTTTGATACTTCAGTATTTGCTCCTTAATGGACACAGAGATAATCATAAATATGAGAAGATATTTTCTAGTAGAAATCCATATCAAAACTCCATAATGTTTCAATAAATGGCATCAGTAAAATTAATGTGTCTTTGAAAGAAGAATAGTAGAATTCACAAATACTAGACTACAGAGAAAATTAATACAAAATAAATCATGCTAATTTCTGAAATTCTTATAAAAATAGGAATGAAAAAGAAAATATAAGTAGATATATAATCTTATAAATTGAAACAATATGTTACAGTAAGTTATAGTATGACAAAGAAAACCAGAAAAAATGAATATATACATATATGTTTATTGACAGTAGACTATAAATAGTCAAATGGTAATTGGATGTTAATTTTCTGCATATGTCACTTAGAAAATTAATTTCTTAATTAGTTATTTATTAAGATAAATTGGCAATAACTAAATTACCAACTTGTGCAACTCCAACCATGCAAACAAACTCAAAAACAGCAAACTGTTAATGACTACATTAAACTACTCTATGTGACTTCTAATTAAAGAAATGCAAATGGAAGTCGAATATGCTACTTGTTCTTGAGGGCAACTTGGCAACATGTATCCAGATCATTAAAATACCCACAGTCTTTGACCCAATTTTCCATGTTTAGTCATATATCCTAAGGAAATAAACAGAGATGCTCACAATGAATTATGCACAAGAATGTATATTGCAGCATTATTTATGGTAGCAAAACCCTGGGACAGAGCACAATATCCAATATCGAGGAATAGGTGAGAAAATTATTCCAAAATAAGAGAAACTCATTAATTCAATGCAATGGTGTTCATTCCTCAGACAAGTTTTCACATACTAAAACTATTATAAAATCCATAAAAAGGAATCACATAACAGACACAGTCAAATGTATGTTGTATTTTTTTACTACTGAATGTGCACACAAAAACACACATGCATACATATTTCTGAAAGAAAATACACTAAAATTCTATATTAGCATGTGTCATGATTATAGATGATACCTTTCTTTTTCTTTGCTCATTTAATAAAGATGTGCATTAATGTTATATTATTAAATAGTATGACAAAATAAGATACACAAAGAAATGCTTATATACTATTTTCAGACATTAAGCAATAAAAAATATTCATACTGAGACAAGATGATTTTAGTATAAAATAAAGTAAAATGAGCTTTTTGTTATTTTATTGAAGAAACAATAAACATTACAATACAAACTGGTTACTCAACTATGGACAATTGTATTAAGCAATATTTTCAAAAAATTATATTTAATTAGTAATTTTAATAAGAGCAATTAGCAAATTAGGAAATTTTTCTAGTCATGTAAACATGGAGATGGTCATGGTTTAATAGTATACCTAAAGCGATATCTACATTCTAATTTGAATTATAAATTTAAACTACAACTATTCAAGTGTCCATCAAGCACTCATCATATTTATTAATGTTTAATATTTATATATTAAATAGTTGAGACTGTATTTCTAGTAATGAACTAAAATTATATGTTACCTTTAAATACTTTTAAAACTCATCACTAAAAAGTTTAAAAATGTGTTCAAAAATAATTATTGCCTTAAAAATAAAAACATTATTTAGTAAAATAGTTAACATAAAAATGCCATTGAAATTGAAATCAAATGGATGGAGATGGATAGAATTATGCTTAGTGAAGTCTCCCAATCTCAGAGACTCAAGGGCCGAATGG